>JACJUY010005196.1:33145-43559 GCA_014220935.1 Platorchestia sp. MABIK
ATTGCCCTACTAATATTAAAATTGTTCCTCGGCGTTGAGGCGACAAAATAAAATTAAATTTGGAACTATTGTTCTCGTATTTATTAATCTTTCAGCTTCGAAGCAGCTGGTAAATCAGATGTGTTGAGGTAGTTCCTCACACTATCAGAGCTTTTTGTCGCGCCATACAGAAACTATGCTATCGAATATGCTGAACAGTCTGAAAAGAGAAAGAACACACTGGACAGCAGAAGAAAATACTGCATGACGGCAGATCTCGTGTCAAAATAGAAGAAGCATCTGTTTGCGATATTCTTCAATATGTTTTCACCTTTCAGTTCGATTAATTCAATGGTTCAAGTTTTCGCTGCTAACGTGCCTAGAATTCAAATTTCCAGTCACTGCCAAGTGCTTATCTGTTGAATAGCAGGTGGCAAAGTTTGATATGGAGCCATTCTTGAGGCTCCTGAATTCCACTATATGGAATTTGACTGAATTGAATCTGAATTAGGACACTTCAATTGAACTGCTCAGAACCCTGCGTTCGTGCTCCCTGTTCCGTCAAAGTTAAACTGCTTTCTAACGTCTTTAAAGCTGAATTCTGAATTTTAATAAATAATACAGCATTATTATGCACTATCGACAGTTTTTGCATTGAAATAAAAAAGGGCAATCATTTTCACACTTCCTTTCAGTCGTAAATGCAACCTTCGAAGGCTATCACCATCAGGTATAAATAATTCAATCTTTTAGGTCTTTGCTGAATGAAACGTACTTAATTCATAAAATATTCAATAGCTCTATGATCAAATACGTATCATTCTATCATTTTAAAATCTTCGGGTAATATACTGTGCTTAATTTTTTCAGTCACGTTGAGAAAATGCAAATCTAAAACTGAAGCTACATCAGACACAGTAAGAAAGTTGAAAATTACAGCACAAAAAAATATGTAAATGACTAGAGATAAAGTTGTGTGCTGTAATTTTCAACTACGATATTCCATTCGTAATTATTACGATATTCCATTCGTAATTAATACGATTTTCCATTCGTAATTACTAAGATATTCCATTCGTAATTACCAAGATATTCCATTCGTAATTACCAAGATATTCCATTCGTAATTACCAAGATATTCCATTCGTAATTACCAAGATATTCCATTCGTAATTACCAAGATATTCCATTCGTAATTATTACGATATTCCATTCGTAATTATTACGATATTCCATTCGTAATTAATACGATATTCCATTCGTAATTAATACGATATTCCATTCGTAATTAATACGATATTCCAATCGTAATTAATACGATATTCCAATCGTAATTAATACGATATTCCAATCGTAATTAATACGGTATTCCATTCGTAATTAATACGGTATTCCATTCGTAATTATTACGGTACTCCATTCGTAATTACTACGATATTTAATTTTTCCTTTCGAGTGCCCGGTGACAAACACTATGCTGCGTGCTCCTAGAACATGCAGGGCACGAAGACATTTCCCCGCTCTCAGCCTGTTTCGAGGGCGAGGAGCTGCTGCGCCCGACGGGAGTCGACTCAATATTCCTCAAGTTCGGGGACGCTCGTTAAATTAAGCTTAGTGTTCCAAGCTTGACTGCCATATAAGCGAACTTTCGGACGCTCAGCCTAACTTAAAAATTACTCAGGGTATCTTTGAAGAGGAGTTTTGATTGAATACAAGGAATTAATTTACACGAGACAGCCTCACACGCTTAAAGACCAACGAGAAGTTCTCACCAAATTAAATTCCAGTACTTCCTCTCTGCGCTAGGAGGTCTTGCTGTAGTGCATCAACTTTTGATGCAAACTTCATCTTTTGCATTTCTGTTGCTCTCCATAGTATTGATTACTGAGCTCATGTTCAAGGCAATCCAATAACCTAACGTACTTTAGTTTCTGTGTAAATATCCATCTTTTCCCATCTCACACCTAGGATCACGTTCATGTGTAGTTCTGTGTAAAAACTGACAGGTATAAATTTTTAAGGAAAAACACTAACCGACAATTTCAAACGTTGCACGAGTGATCTTTATCGATAGAATACCTAGCTGGCAGACAGCGTTAGCTAAGTTGATTTTTACTTGTGTCAACACAGCGGAATTAATACGTGCAACTCAAATTCTGAGCATTGAAGTCATTCCCATGACCAATAAATAAGTTATGGCAATTGAGATTCAATTTCGAAGCATGCCGTGAAAAGCAATGCTTTGAATTTGATCATTTCTCTATAAAATAACCCGTTCATATCAGAGGGGTGAATATTTCAATGAATAAAATGGACAGGGGATCGTTCACTAATAATCGTTCAATTTAATTGAAAACATAGAAGTGAATCCCTGATGAATTTCCTATCTTTACATGGCTTCTTTTATATGTGAATGCTGTTCGTACGCTAACATTTCTATTTGTAATAGGGGAATCCTTCATATTTTTAAAGGAGGCTAATTTTTATATACAAAGATCGCAGTTTTTAAACGGAGGTAGCAGTATGTTGAGATAAGTTAGAATATCAAGTTGCTGATGGTGGTAATTCACTTTAAAATTAAGGAGGGGACGATATTTAAGAGGCAAAACACATGGAATATGCGAGTTTTGCGTTAGACATACCACGTCACTGTTGACTATAGTGCCCCTTAAACTGTACACGTACTCAATATTCAGGTAACTAAATATTCTGTTGGTGGAACATCATATTGCTATACCGTACTTTACTTCATAATTTAGCTCAGTTCTATCTAATCAAATAACTTTCCAACCAGACAGCTATTCTACGTACTTTCCTGATAATTTAAAATGATTTGAAAACCATGAAAAGATGAGTGTGAAATAGAAAATACTGATTTCTCATCATTTGCGATAATTCGTATAAAACACACACAAACACACAGTGTCATCACTGTTTAAAACAGAGATCAAATAATAAAACACAAATTACACGATTTTTTGTGTCATTAGCTGTTTCCACTCCTTTGGTTAGTTTCTTATTGATGCTTTTTTGAAATCTTCTCTAGCTCGGGATAGTTTCTTACGTTTTCTATTAATATTTAATGATTAAGTAACGCTGCATGCAAGTTTTCCATTTAATTTAAATGTGGTGTACATTCGCATTGTTTTCAGTTAGCGATTTTCTCACCAGTTGACTTTTTGATAACATTGCACTTCTTCTCATTTTGTCGTTCTGATAGTCCAACCTTGCGAAACTTTAAATGTATGATACATATGGTGAGTGAATGGCAGGCTAAGAAGCTGGGTAGTAGTAATAATTGTAGCACAGTGTGAAGATTAAATAAATAGAAAATTTAAAAACCCTGTACATTTGAAACTATTATTCCTTGAAGACTGAAATGAGTTTCATTTAGAATGGCAAGATTTATTTCATTCATCGATTTCAATACTTCGAAGAATATTTTAACAAATGTTGATGTTCATTTTGGTAATTGTGCTGAGTCCGGTGATGGCAATTTAAAAAATTAAACATGGAACGAAAAATTTAAAACTTGCTCTTTTCCATCCAACATATTTCAGCCTTTTAGCACTAATACCTTACGAAATGCAAAATTTATAAAACCCTTTTTTTAGCGGACACCCTGTAGTTACAGTAAAAGCTTCTTAGCGGTTCAGAGAAAACAAATTGATTGTTAGGCAGAAAATGATCGCTGAAAAACACTACACATGAGTGCCTCCTCCAAAAACAGAGAAATGTACTTTTAAACGTTTGTATTATAAATTTACTTTATTTTAACATATTATTCGCGTTCTTAATTATCGAGAAACATGTGATGGATATTTTATATCAGATCTTTTTGGGATTGTACATTCTATTCATTTATTTGGTCATTATGCGCGTGTACATGCTTTGTGTCAATAATACTTTGCTTTGCTGGGAGCATGCTCAATATATAATTTCTCTGTTTACGAACGCTATTTTTCCCACCCTACTCGCACTTGAAAATTTTAAAATCAAATTGTTTGTGATTCTCCAGAGGCAGAGCAAGTTTTTGTCGCTATGTTTGAACTAAAGCCGTGAATTGGTTGATTGCTTTTTGTAATAATATTCACTTTTTATTGTGAAGTAATGCTATTATTGTTCTAAAGTACTATTAGCGCTGTACCTAGAATCGATGTTGTTTATTTTCCAAAATAATGCTTGTTTTTCATTTTAGAAAAAGAGTACATGCTGCAATTGAAATTTTGGAAGCAACCTGCAAAATCAAGAATGAAAATGAAGACATTAAAGTAAATTAATTTCTCTAGTGATTTTTCTCTAAATCATCACTCAAGCATCGAATAATACCACCAACTTTCGTTGCAAAGTTCAAAACGAGTCCTAACATTTTGTGATAAATTGTTATTGACATCAATAACATTTTGTACACCTTCAGAAGATTACCACTTCTGATCAGGACCAGAATTTCAAATTTACATTCCTACTTCAATGCTCGTTCAAAAAATGCTGGTCTTAAAACAATTCTAATAATTAACACACCCTCGAACAGTGGAGTCGGAAAAGTGATGAAGTTATGATTTGTAGCACTTCATCTCGATGTAAGCTACGAACTTTCGTTTCGATAGAAATAAACCGGAAAGAAGGTACAGGGTTGATTATTTCGCACTGAAAGCTCGAGTCAACCTCACTTAAATGGGGCTTATGTTCCGCAATCTCGTAAGAACTTCAAGCTACTTAGTTATGAAATTCATAAATGTAGAACAAATTCTAAGTTTCAAATGTGAGCTTATGATGAAACACGAGAGAGATGAGATTAACTCAACAAAGAAGTGCTTTTTTGCGGTGGTGAAAACAACGCTTTGCATTTTGCGAACTACTACTGAAATCAAGTCACGTACAAGCTCCTGGGGCGTGGGAGTGTCTGTGGCCAAATTTCTCGTCGACAATTTGCCTTTTTCTCACTTTTAGTAAATGTTTCGTTTTTCTTCAACTTGCAGTTTTTAGCCTCTTACATTGATGCACAATTTTTGCTGTACCAGACAACTCCAAAAGAAAAATAACCTTCATGGTGTTGCCGCTAACTTTGCAGATCGACTTAGAGATCTGCGAAGAAAACTGACAAACTTGGGTCTGCAGCCGCAGTGCGACAGGTAAGAAACTGGCGGCGAGACAGAAGATGTCGCGGACAATCTGTCACGCGGAGAGCGTCAACACTAGAGAAGAAATTCCAGCAGCGTATTCCAGCGAAGCCAAGGGGAGTTTTCGAGGAATTCTAAAGTTCCTCAGAGCTCACATAGTTGCATCGTCATGGAGAGTTAGCATTTGACATTTTGGCATGAGTATGTTCTATTTATTTTCATGCTTTCGCTTTGAAATAAGATTCGGGTTTCATGCAATCTCAAATACTTATTTGAGAAACTCCAGAAAAAGACTTGTTCGATTCCTAACTTTAATTAGGAGCGATATTTTTTTCCTGTCCGTAAATTTGTATCGGTAGTTGATCTTATTTGAAGCCATAAAAATGCCAGTATGAACTATGCTGACTAAGCTGATATTTTGACGGTTTCATGCCACCTGAGAGGGCTCTGACGTTCGAGAGTTGAAGAAAAATGTAAAAAGAATTTTTTACGCGATAAAAAATTAATCCCGAAGAATTAAATTATTAACAGACGCAGTTACGACCAATATGGCTTTACCTTCAACGTGACGTTCTGAAAGACGAGCAATACTCTTTATCAGCAAACTTTCTTAACTCACTTCAAAAAGTACCACATTTTTCAAATTTCTCTGTGACTACACACAAATATAGTTGGAAACATGAACCGTAAAGTATTTCAATTCTCTTGAAATTTGTCCTCCTCAAACCAATTCGATTACTTTTCCATTGAGATTCAGGGAACGCTGCGGCAGGGGCACAAAAATCATACGCCGGCTGTTGTCAGAAACGTTAGCGATTTCCTGGCCCTGTGTTCGGTTGCCCACCGCCCAATGTGGGGATGAATTTCCGTAGAGTTTTTCGTAGGATTTTCCCAAATATTTGACCGAAAGCCCTTGGCGGGCTGTCAAAGATATGAGCGTCCTAACACAAGCCGACAGCCTCGTTTTGTTCGGCCATCGTCCTCAGGACCTGGGAATGAAATAAAAACGAAATGGGGAGGCCATCAGGGGAGAAAAATGAACTATCATATTGCACGGTGTATAATATAAGGGGTACAACCAACGTCCTTTGTGGAGGAGATGGCTAGCAATCCTCTTCAAAGGGTAATATTAAGGCTCCATCATGTCTCTCTAAATTGAATGGAAATATATCATCGGTGAGTGTGTGGGTTTCGGCAAAACTTTTGAAGCTCAAGCACAAACGTTTCAAAGAGCCAAAAATCCTTCCCGCAATCTTGCTAAGATGCGATATAAGAAGCAATAATGAAGTCTAACGACTCAATAAGAAGTCCTAATGAAACAATAAAAAGGTTTTCGTGCAAACAAAAAGAAAATATAGACTCTTGCAGGAATTCAATGACGCTGATGCATCGGTGTCGTTCTGCGCATGCATGGCTGCCTGCTGAAGCCCCATTTCGTATACGCTGTACTGTAATTCAGTAACTCTCTTTATCCTATAATGAAACTTTATCTCTAATTCGCGGTCTATGGAGAGGTTCTGAAACTTGGGTAATTTGGCGCCGTTTGTGAAAAGTTAATTCGGGCCTAAGTTTTCGTTGCCTATTTTTCTTCAAATAGACATTGAATGGAAGTATTTTTGCATGGACATTGCATTGGATACTGCATGGATATTAGAATCGTTCCAGCAGATTTTTTTGTATTTTAATGAAATATTTGTGTGAAAAATATTCGCCTATTTTCATCTGTGTCATTACTATTTAAGATATGTACCAACATTCATAAAGAGTTATCCTATTTACATTAAATTTCTTCATCTTCATTGTTCTGTTCGTCTTGAAACACACTCGTGAAAAGTGCACATTTCACAATATAGAGTTATCTTGCCTTCAGTTCTATTACTTCCATGTTTCAAGTTTTCCAGATAACACAACTTATGGCTGATAAATCTTTACAACTCTAACATTTACTCTGCAATTGTATCTTTAGATGGCGAAATCGTAGGTGAGCAATAGACCCATGAGTGAATAATACATAAACATGGAGAAAATCAAAATGGGAAATCACAATTTTCACTCTACAGGGGCCGTTCAAATTCACCAAACCTAAATGTAACACAATGCGAGGGCGATTTCAACAACTATATTCATTTAAATTTCAATAACTTATTCAATATAAAATCACCGAACAAAGTAGACCCTGAACGAACTTAATGCAAGTGATCGAAGATCGTGTAACTTGCACACATTGCCACGGCAGTGGCATTGTTGGCTTCTTTCGCTGAATGAATCGTGTCTCATTAATATAATTCTAAAAATAGCTTGACAGCCCCTGAACCACACCGGTATTTTCAAAAGCTTACAAATCCTCCAGCCTACAGCAACGATGTAATATGACAGAATTTTCGAGCACACGCCACGTTTCTCCGGACATCTGAACTTATTTTAATGAGGTTATTTTAGTCTAATCCAATGGAATATTTATTTTATCTCTAACGGAAAGTTAGCTTCTTTCCCTCACAATTTTATCATCGTTCTTCCAACTTCTTTCAAGCCGATATACTTGTGTTAAGTGTACTCGTTCAACCACAACTGTACACCTTACATAGCGTTGAAAGGATGCCCTCGACGTTGCTGATGGCTATATTCAAAACATTTACTGTAATAGCTTTAGGAAACGATCTTCTTTATGGATCACTTGTGTTACACATGTTGTTGCAGTTGAGTAAATTGTTTAAACTAATAAAATTGGCGAAATTTTCTAAATTATTTTAATTATTTTAAGAACTTAAATTGTTTAAATTGTCTCATTTGAAGCAGAAGTTGTCAACCAATGCATCAGGACTGAGGAGGAAGTCGAAGGACAGCTAACACTTTTAAAACTGACTTGTCTGACATCGCTCGTGTTGAATGAAGGCGCTTTGCCAAATTACTTGTAACTCTCTTGAAAAATTTTCTCGTTCTTAAACATTATGATTTAATTTCGTAATTTTGATCTCATACTGAGAAACACTTCGTGATAATTGAAAATTGTACGTTAATGTTCGAAAATTAAAGTTCTTTTAGGCAACAGTACATGATTGAATTCACATGATTTAGTTCAAAATTAATTTAAAAATATATTTTTCATTGCCGCCAATGAAAGCCACTGTTTGTGAACCTGCTTAATAGGTAAACATTATATTTATTTGCTTAAATTGCATAGTTTTTCAGTTTTCAAGCATTTAACATAACACAAATGTGTGCAAAAAATCATCTCCTTAAAGTCACAATGAATTGAACATGCATAATTGATCGATTTCCAGGGAGTCTTACTCTTATAATAGAAAAATTAACCTATAAATGGACTTTTTAATAACTTATGATTCGGAATATAAAATCTGAGATAAACATCAGTTCTTATTACCACGTTTCATTACCCTGAATATAAAATTTGGAATTACGAAACGTTTGCCTTTAAAATACTTATGTTACTCTTTTTATTATAATTTTTGAAGTTACTCAATTTCCAACTTATCTAAAATTACGACCGTTACAACAATTTTTCTTACTTCTGCAGGGCTTCTAACTTTCTGAAAATTTAAGGCATGATATTCCAGCCGGTATACCGAATGCGTACAATTTTGTCTAGAGACAAGTGGCTACGAGAATTTCACCTAGTAACAGTTTATTGGAAGTCATCATCCTAGACTAACATTCCCCTTTCTTTACATATGATGAAGCACATATTCAAAATTTCACATATTTCACACAATTCAAGTACTTGGCGTGTGTTCAAAGTATTCAACGTAGTTGCAAAACTTTAGTCATACGTCGAAAAAATCTTCCCTCTAATGCGTTATCCATTTTAACCCGACCTCCTCCAAAGAGGCTTTTGCGCAAGATTTCAAATTTCGCACTTCATATGCTCACCGATTTCTACCGAATCAAAGACATTTCACACCAAGTAAAAACTTTTATTTCTAGCTCACAATCTTGAAAATTCCGCGAAAGAGAGCAAATTCTTGACATTATTGGCGGCAATCTGGACGCTTATGAGAGACGCTTTACTTTGTGAATTTCCTCTGGTGATTTTCAACTTTACATTGAAAAGCTACAACACAAGTTCAAATCAGCCACACCCATACTCATAGTTGTTATATTATCGATTTATTAATGAAAAGGTCCCATTAATAATTAAACTTCAAAATGAAAGTGTGCTTTCAAGTCATGGTTGAATTCATGATTGAATTCGTGTATGAACCTGTGACTAACCCATGGATGAACCCATGATTGAGCCATTAAATGATCTTAGGTATTCAGTCAAAAATGTATACTGATATATACCACACTCGTGTGGAGGCTAAAAATTTGTCCGCCTGATGTGAGGAAAGTATTTTGCGTGAGAGATGTCACCACCCCATTGAAACTGAAGACACGCTCAGACCTAAATATTTTGCGTAATCCTCATGCAACTTCTTGATGATCATATGTCATAGCACATTGTTCACACATTAAATCTCTTGTACTTCACACACTTACACACGCTGCGGAGTGCATGAGAGATAGAATAACGAGTTGCAGCTCTCTCTCTCTCTCTCCCTCTTTACCCACTGGCGATGATTCATATCAAACACAGTTAAAAAAGATTTGAAACAGGTCGTAATTTACATCATTGGGCGATATTCTGAAAGTGACATTCTAGTGCAAAACACACAAATTTGCAATACTGATGTAGTTAAGACTTTGGATTTCGAAACTAGGTTTGATGATGTTTGTGTGGCCAATCGCGCTAAAGATCAAAGTGAGGATAAACTGAAAGTGAGCGTTTCTTCTTTCAGGAGAAAATGAAATTCGTGTGTTCATGAGAAATTAAATTCCCCTCCCTGCAGCGATAATTCCCACCTCTGAAGCTGCAGCTCAAAGTAACTCAGCGATTAAATTCAACACCCCCGTCATCTTATGAAACCAATTTCTGTTCTGCGTACTTTTAACATTGAGCGTGTCGAACGATTGATGCTTTCAAATAGTACAGAGAATAAGTTTGCCTCTAATGTTGATAGCGCTGGACGTAACGCCTATTTTTAAACAAAAAGCTCCAGCGTTGGTTTGTAGATGCTACAATTTTTTTCTCATAGTTCACGTAAAATTTTCCCGCGTGCACGCTTAGAGAAAGCCTCAAATAGGAGACTTGAGGATTCCCCCAGCATGAAGTAAGCGAGAGTTGGTTTTGAAGTTCTGAAAATTTTGACATTCCTAGTTCTCTGTAAAATTATTACTTCACTCACATTTCCTCTGATTTTCTTCAGCGACACCGAAGAACTCACCGATGATGAGATTTGTTTCTCGACAATCAGTCT
>JACJUY010005196.1:44375-62750 GCA_014220935.1 Platorchestia sp. MABIK
GGGATGCAAACTATACTACAAGTCTTATTTGCTATTCATCCAGGATCAAAAATAAGAGCTTGGATGCAGTAGGTACTCAAGGTTTCACCTAGCGAGACATGTACTGAAGGGAATACTGGTGCAGCTTACCAGAGCTTTTATAGAGTTTAAACGCAGTTCTTTCATCATTTCTCATTTTAAGGTTAGTAATTGAGGGTCTCCTTGATCGCATGAAATGATTCTTCCTAATTGACTCACTCAAAATGACTCAAAAGAGCCCTAATCAAATGTATTGATGGCTTTTAAGTGTCATTGAAGCCATTTTTTTAAATAACCTATCGTTCGACTTTCAAAGGAATGACTCTCCATTTAATGAATCCTTTGTCGGCTGATTCAGAGAACTAATGACAAAAGTTCTCAGTATGCTTGTTGCCACTCCGGTTGTGGTTCCGGAACTACATGTTAGCCACAATGATGACCGACTATTTCTCGTGGTAGTCATATTTAACATGCCATAAATTAAACGATCAACGATAATCTCTTCAAAACTTTAGTATCCACGACGAATGAAAAATTTCATTGTCATTACTGAATTTGATAGCTTTACTTTCTGCATTGCAAGATAGGAGATTCATTTGAATTGAATTTCAGAAGGCCGTTCTGTGGTTGGCCATTTGCCTGAGCTATTCACACACGCACACCAACGCTTTAACTATCCTCTGTGTGATGATTGCCAATGCTTAATTTCCCAAGGGAGTCAGCAATGAAAATATAGGAAAACATTAATGGGACTCGCTAGATTCATCGGAAGGCTTTCGTGCTTTTGAAGAGTAACAATACGGGACATTGAATCATGCTAATGAAACCAACAGGGTGACGAGATGCGCCCGACCTGAGGTACGCTGTGGGTATACATTAGGCCGGAATTTTTTGATGTATCCATGCATCCCCATGCATTGTTCCAAAGTCAAATGAGCTTAGGGTGTTCGCATGAAAATGCGCACATCTTTTGTTCTTAGACAAGAAAGAAAAAAAAGGTATGGTAGTAAAATGGCAAATAAATTTGTACGTTTTGCCCTTGGTTATTATAATTTTACTTAGAAAACAGGAGCAACAAAGATTGACTACAATTCACAATAATTGTGAATTGGCTCCAGGCACGTACTGGGTAATTCCAACGGCTGCAGTCGGTTTGACCTACTTATAATTTTGATGTGTGGTGCAAGTTGACTACAAGAGCATCGGTATATTACAATAGATTCGATTGTACATTATACTTCAAAATGCAGTTTGTACTTATGTCTGGTTATTTGTTCACAAAGAACTAAGACATTTCTTAAAAACTCTAAGAGATAATCCGAAACACATTACAGCAATTGTGCTCAATATTTTAATGATGGACTTTTATTTCACCATTGGTCGTTAATAATTTTGAAAAATATTGAAAAACTCACATGTATAAAGGGCAGAATATGACTCCCACCTAATTTTCTGTATGAAATGTATTTTATGTACTAGCCACTGCTGCAGTGTATTTTTTGGAATTATGTCCCATGTAAGGTTGCTCGTGAAACTATTTTTAATTACGTATCTCTCTCAGAATGTTAGTATCTCAAGTTTCAGAGCTCGCAGATAATGTGTAGGCAATGAACCTATTATAACTCGAAGTTCAAACCTGAGTCGAACCTGTGCCTGTGTCAATAAAACTCAGGCTATCTTGTGGAATATCTCATCCGTAACACAAGAAATGGCGCACAGAGGAACTCAAAACCTTTTAATATTGGAAACTTTTTTTAATACGACAAACTGTCAACAATAAACTCCAACCTATGAGATTTCCACGGAATAATTAAATAGTCTTCATTAGAGTCTTCATAGTGCCAGAAGACCCAACGAATTATTGGGGCGTATTTTCTTGCGTCGTGAAGTTAATAAAGTGAACCGGAGCTGGAGGCTAATAGAGTTCCGGTCCTTCCCAGCCAACACAAAACTGCAATTTAGTAAGAAGAAGGAATTAACTCGTGATTAAATGTGGCAAACCGCGTCAGATCAAATTACACTCAAGATCTCACTCAAGAAACTTTCATTAATGACGAGGTACAAGCCATGGTAATACCTAGAGTGCAAACCAAAATTAATTAAAGCCTGAGATGAATCACAGGCTGGAGAAGAAAGTTAGACCGAACAAAGTGGTATCTTAAAGAAGCATCCCATCCAGATCACGCTCGTCGAAGGATTCTGAGAGAAACAAAAGCGCAGCAGCGAATGGAATCCCTTCTCACGTCTCACACCTATTACAAATCTCATAGCTTGCACCAGTTCACATTGAAATAGTGCCAAATCAATTCCGATTTCAAGTGATACACAGGTTGTATGATAGTGAAAATAGTAAGAGGAGCCCAAACTCATAGTTTTGACGAGTCACAAGGACCAAAAACTTTGACGAGTCACAGGGATCGCATTATTCGACTAGTCACAAGGACTAAATACGTTGACGAGTCACAAGGATCAAATAGTTTGATTAGTCACAAGGACCAAATACTTTGACTAGTCACAAGGACCAAATACTTTGACGAGTCACGAAGACCAAATAGTTAGATGGGCCAAAAATTTGTCGCAAACACGCAAGGTACATAACTAAACAAAATCTACAGAAAATACGATTGCAAGCACAAATTAAAATAGTGAAGAAAAGGCGATCACATACTCCCTGACAGGTGCTCCGCACTAGAGGCCAGCAGCCTCCTCACAGCGCGATACAAGTCAATCTTCACTGTCGCACACATGACACCTGTCGAGCTAAGTGCTGCCACAAACTGCCACTTTAGCAAGATTTCGCTTGATGAAAAATAGCAAATTTCAAAATTACTTTTTAACTTCAAATTTATTACAATATTCCTGTTTCTTCACTCGCTCAACTATTTATTAATTGTATTCACTGGAATTCATTCACCGGCACCCATGAATAACGTGAACAAAATTCTTAGTTCCACACATGCATGATTGCCTGCTAAAAATTTTTACTCAAATTTATTCTTCTTTTCCTAGTAGAATTATTTTATTCTTATGGTAATTCTTACATTCTTCTCTCCGAGGATTTTTCTTATGGTTACATCTTACATTCTTCTCTCCGAGTTTTCATCTTATGGTAATTCTTGCAATCTTCTTTCTCAATATTCTTCTTTTGGTAATTCTTGTATTATTTTTTTCAAGTGTTCTTCCTTGAGTAAAATTTTGACATCGTCGCCGAGAGCAGCGTCTCGCATTGCCCTGCGTTAGAATTTAACTCTCGGTTTCCCCCACAAACCGCACGCCTAAATTGCCTTTACGAACGCAATTAAGAGCGGCCTGCGATAGCCCATAGGAAATACTGGAGTTGATTTTGCCAGCGAGCTACGTAGCCATGCAGAGGGTCGTGCCCCTCGCGTCATTTGAGCCATGCATGTCTGTTGCAGCGCAGGTGATGCTCAGTTGCGGGTTAAAGTTTAAATATTTGGAGAGAGTTTATCTTTTGTTGATGTCTCGTCCCGTAAATAGCGTAGTTTCTAACATGGACCACATTGTGCAGAGTCAGAGTTTATTTTACATTTTATTCATGCTTTGTGCTTATTGAAGATTCCTCTGACATGAAAAAATTGCTGCGCACTGGAAAATTATGGTCTCTGTGGAACAAGGAAACTAAAATTTTAACTGAAATGTCCATCATATCGATCTTGTACTTGCACTGAAGGCTAGGGAGAAATATAAAAAACGTTCATTTTATTAGTTTCAAGACTAAATTTGCAGCATGATCACTCGAAAAAAAATTGAGTTCAATCTACCTTACGAAGAACGCTCTTTTTCTTAAAATCAATTTAGCTGTCCGTAACGTTAAAGTAAATCACGGTATTGCATTAAACACCATAATATTTATAAAAAAACACTCGGATTTTATATCTTTCTTCTCCATCTCCGAGATATAGACAGATCGAGACTCCGACCTACTACGTCGTGCCTGAAATTTCCTCTGGGAGCTTCAGTAAACATATTGCATTGTAATAATGATAGAAAAATACGATCACGTCGTGCATTTTTACTAAGCAATCAAGAAGTCAGTAATTGTCTCGAAGGAAATTAGGACTACGTTATAGATGAAATGCCGCCACTTGGGTCGAAAGGTTTATTCATTTCTTAGTACCCATGAGACGCGCGTCTTTCATAACTAACTTTCATCATCGCCAACTTGCGCCGCAGTCGCTTTGATACTGAAGCTGTTATAGTATGGGAAATAAATAAAGCAGTTAATATAAGAACTTCTGCACCGATCAGGGAAAGATTACTTTCCCTAATGAGATTACTTGTCAGACAAATTCAAGATTACTTGTTCGGTCTAACGATTCTAATGACTTATTATTGTCCCAAGAAAATATATAGTTACGTAGAAAGCAAATACGATAAAAATGCAGTGAAGTGAGGTGCCTACTGAGTGTTCTCTGCCCTAACGTGCTCTCGAGCAACAGTAAATATACTTCATAAACAATACTCAGGATTGTTAATCAAGGAAGATTGTAAGAAACTCAAGATACGAGCCAAAGTCTTCTCCTCACAATGTTGATCGTACCGTAATATTTTAAAAACTTGAAGTGTTTAGAAAAGAATGAACATATATTCTTAGGGTAGTCTAATTTTCAAAAAGGTTAATCAATCAAAACGATGAATAAAAATGACTAATGAGAACATAGTACCGAGTATGAGAATATTATGTTCAGTTCTGAAATGCAATCTATTTGAAAGTTTTTTTTTAATAGAGTTTACTGATTTTCCTTCTCAATACACACGACGAAAAAATATTTTAAATGATTTGACATGCGTTTAAATTCTTGCGTGAATTCCATTCATGTATATATATATGCATATCCCTGATATTCCACGAGAAAACAATATTTTTTACAGAAAACACAGCAGACTTCACGAAAACAGTTACAAAACTACGAAAGCGAGTTGTTGTTGACCGAGTCTCATCTAAACCATCTGCGCCTGTACCCGCTGGGGTCGAGTTGTCGGCGCCGCTAATCAATTTAAATTGGCAGCCTGTGGACATTCCTAATCAAATCGATGCTGATTCAAGCTCCTGATGACTCTTAACTCGAGGTCGATCGGTCCTCAAAATTTAGCTTGGTCCAATTCGTGCATGTCCTTTGCTGATGACATTTAGATGAGTTTTGCGAATGACTGGCGCTGTATTTCAGCAAGCACCATGTGGACTTCAAGAGAAAATTATTTGAGGTGGAGTAACGCCTAGAATAATTGTGAGTTTGATCCTCAGTGTCCTTAAGTGCCGAATTTCTATTTTAAAAAGAAATGTCAATTCGAAATGCCTTAAGATTAAGTTTCAACTTATCTTCAACGACTTGAAATTTTCCGCACGATAGTCACATTTTTATATCTCTTCGCACCTTGACGCTGGTTTAATTGTATTAGAATACAAATTTAGATTTCATTCCCTTGTATTCGATTGCAATCCTTCGGTTTTTCATTTCCTGGCAACGCTTGTAGAAGTTGTAGAATGTAGAGTTCCGACTGCACACCGCTCTTCTCATGATTTCTCAAACTTTCAGAGATCACTTTTGTCTTGGTATATTATTTTAACAATTTACATCCGCAAGTAACATTTCAGCAGAAAAATTCCACAGTACTCTTACAAGGGACTGGCTGAAATATAATTGCTTGTAAACTCGACTAAGTTCGTTGACTTCTAGGGAATCCCATCGAATCCTTATGCTGTAAGTACAATTCCATCTATTCTATAATACTTAAGTTGAACGTTCACTGGACTGATCAAGAAATTTTTCAAACGTTAAAGGATAAAACTGAGTGATAATAACAATTTAGTTCACCATGCTAACTAATGATGCAAACAAAAACTACGCATGCGAAATTGATTTGGGTTTATTTTCCTTCCAGAGCGTCACCTCTGTCATTTTAAAACACCGAATAAGCTAATGGACAGTTATTTCTAAACAGTTAACTTCATCAATTCCTAGTATAGAAATGACAACCAAGACTCTTTTAAAACAAACCGTAACCGTTTTTCTCTAAGACGTTCTAAGGTATCGAGTTCTTAGCCTTAATTTCAAAAAGTGAAAACCAATGAATTCTGGTATTGCCAGAATAAAGAGTATACATTTACTTCGGCTTCTATAGGTAAACGATCGTGATGGCCAAACAGAGAAGTTACTTATTGCTCAAGATCTTTATCGCCTTCATCATTCAAAGCTTTGTAAGAAAAATGCCTAGGAGAAAACTGATAGCATTCTGAGAGCTAGAAATTTGAAAGAATCACTCGCATGGGGCATATAAATTTGTATTTAGAAAACCTCATCTGGTATCATTCAAGGGCATTTACACACTAAATTGGAGAATGATTCATGTGATGGAATATAGCGAATAACGTATTCAACTTATAAAGCATTTAGTTGGGAGAGACGAGGCGCAACACTTGGCTTCATGACTGATTGCTTGACTTGGGAAGGGGGAAGTTGAAATTAAACTTTCTGATGAAAGTTAGATACTGCGCAAATGAATGTTTAATTTGACACATATATTGATTAAATGAAAACTGAGTAGAATTCAGGTCAGAGCCATTTCAGGTCATGGCTGTTAAATAGAACTTCATCAAATATTCATAGCGTTAGCCGTCAATGAAAGCAATATCTTGATCTTGCAAGGATTCGCTTAACTGAAATCAAGCTGGAGTTATTGAAGAACTCTAAAATTCTTCATTTAATGTGATCTGCTATTGATTATCCTTTATCCTCTCTTCTCAGTTTATTTCATTTTGGTGAACGTGATGTAAACTTCGATTAATAATTAATAAGATTCCCATACATGTTGGTTCTTAACTCCATTCCACTACATCCTCATTCATATGTTCTACTCTATTAATTAACTATTTTAGTCATGTTATTTTTATCCATTAATTCTTGCTTGTGCAGTTAATATAGTTTTGCTAATTTTCCTCTTATACATTTTCTTTAATTAATTTACTCCTGTACTCATGCCCTATTTTCCCTGATATTTGTCTTCCTACTCTCGCATACACTTCCATTCTAGTTGGTTCTAAAGTTAAGAATAACGAATGCCTTTTGAGTCTCGTAATCTCGTTACAGCAATCATCTTCCAGCTAATGAAGAGCTCAAAATTTTAATTTTACATACAATTTTATGAGCCGACAGCTAATCTTTGTTGCTCCTGTCTCCAAAGTTAAATTATCAAGTGGAAAACATACAAATTTTATTCCCATATTTCCTCCGAAGCTTTATTTTCTGTCTTGTCTGTGAACAAAAGAAGTCCGCTTTCTCGCGTAAACACTTAGGCCGCCGTCACACGGAGACCAAATGGTAACGTTTCTTCATAATCATCTACAGTCAGCGGTACTACTCGGTCTGTCTAGCGCCACAAAACCGTCAGATTTCAGCCTTAGTTTGGGACCAGTTGGGTCAAACTAAGGCTGAAATCTGATTGTTTCGTGGCCCTGGACAGACCGACTAGTGCCGCTGACTGTAGATGATTGTGATGAAACTTTACCATTTAGTCTCCGTGTGACGGCGGCCTTACCGAGACTCATCTGAGTTTGAAACAAGTTCGATAAAAAAAGACGCTGACATGAACCATTGTTCTCATTGAGTGTCGCACATAATTATCGAAACAAATCTGCTGACGAAACAGTAAAAAAAGCAGGTAAAATATCGATTCACTACGCTCAGAGGTTGAACAAAGAGAAGTTTTTGTACGAATTTTCCGTTGAAACTTCAAATTTTTTCACACACTGTTTTCTTTAACAACTCAAACCTCACAAGCCTCTTTGTTCCAGAGGCTCATTCAGAAGACACTTGTGTCGCAATGATGAGGATTGTATTGATAAGTGCATCTGAAACCTAAATAAAAATAAAGTCTCAAGTTGAAAATTTAAAAAAATTGGGCAGAGACACACAGGTGTCACTCTCGTAGTCCTCACATTCTAAATTTGAGTAGGCGACTGAACGATTCGATGAACACCAAAGAAATGAAATTTTACTATGTTAAATTTTTTGTTCAATTTATCAGTAATTCAGTTGATATGATAAATATTTAAAATGTATAAATACTAATCATTTATTTCAAAAATTTCCTGGTCCGCACACACAAGTAATTGAAGAAAATGAATTGAGTATACTGAAGAAAAAATGACAGCATGTAGCAAAGAAAATGGCTGATTTATACACAAGTAATTGAAGAAAAAGAATTGAGTATACTGAAGACAAAATTACATAATGATAACAAATAAAATGGCCGATTCTCGGTTTGCTATTCAGGCCCTGTGCCGTCAGATGCCAATCACGCACAGGCATCAGATGGCAGTGGGAAACACCAACCTACACGCGTTGCTTTCACAACTTAATGAACATTTTTGAGCAACCAATTCACATCATCAGGCAACTGTGTCATTGTAAACCAAGATTTTCTCAATAAATTTGTTCATCAACTCAAGTTAATTCGGCTTGAGTGATGAACTGTAGAAAGCATTCAACAGCTAAAACAAACTTTGTTCATAATTGCCCTGAAATATTTAAAACATGGGAAAAAATTAATAAACAAGAGTTGTAAACTTCAAATAGCCCACACACCTAAAAATACATTATTTGTCCGAGCGTGCTAAATTAGCTCGTGGTTTAAATAAAATTCGTTCGTATTCAAGTAGACATGTCAGCAAAATTGACATTTCCAAAATTGTATTTTGTTTCACCAAGCTTGAAAATTTAATTTCACTCTCTGAATCTTTCGAAAACAAATTATTTTACTGGACACAGACCCCTCCTAAATTTTCAAAACAGTTGTTCATTATTTTTTACTCAAATAATAAAATTAAAACATCTCTTGAGTTTCGAAAATTCCATCCGCTGCGTAAGAATCGTAAATTTCAGGGAAGTCTACTCTTGAAGTTTGTTGCATTCACGCGTCACGAATTTCTCCTGCGAAAAATGCCATTAAATGCAAAGGTGTAGTGGACAATTTCACCAAGAAAAGACTGAACGAAAACCCCGTGATGCAAAGAAGGCACGTCCGCATTTTTTTGAGAGCCCTAAAGTTCGGCGGCGCTGCGGACGAATAAGCCCAATATTTTTGTGTCCTGGAAGACCAATATGCTAATTTTATCGGGGACACCGCAGTTAAGACGCCCGTGGCCTCCTCAAGATTTCCTGTGTTTGCATACCTTCGCAGATGCTCAGAAATTGCGTTAATGTATCGATAAAGAAGCACGATCAGCGCCTGCAAATATGGGTTTAATGAAGTGCTGTAAATTTAGGCCCCGATTATTGAACTCAAGCCGTTGGGTTCGGGGAAACAATTCGTCTTGTTCGGGAAATAAATGAGCTGTGGGATTACGATCAAGGATTTCTTGTTTCTAAGTGCGTGGCAACTGTTGCATGCAAAGATAGATGTCTACTAAATTAGTGACAACTGTTCTGTGTTGGCAAATATCTACCTAAGTGCGGGGCAACTGTTTTATGGGAACTTATAATATCTTTCAAAGTGGTGGCAATTATTCCATGTGATCTTTTAGTATTTACTGCATATAATATCTACCTGTGTACTGAAAGTGCGCAGCCTCTGCATGTTTCGTGTGAGCATATAATATCTGTCAAAGTGGTGCCAACTGATCGATGTGAACATATATTTACCAACGTGTTAGGTTAGTTTTCGTTATCTGGAACGAACATCTTAATCCTCTTTTACATTTTACATTCCGTTTCTCACTTTATATTTTCTTAGACGAAATCATTTTACACCGATAATTAATTACAATGATGCTCAAGAAAACAACTCCTTTCACTCAAAAGAGTAGACATTAGGAAAGGTTGTATAGGGAAAAATAGCATTCTTTTTACTGTTGATAGAAGTTGTCGGACTATGCTGGCCCTTTTACTTTGAAATAATGACGATAGTACACTCAAACGTGTCCATGGTTTCAGCATCACTTGATGCTGGTTTGCATTTGTACGTACAAACGAAATCAACTACGTTCTTACTATACGTGTCCGAGAATGTTAATTTATCTTCAATTTTCCAAAATGACAAAAATGTTCTAAACAGCAAATGTAAAACATATATGAAATAGTAGGACAGGAAAATCTCGCGAATACACTGTGTCAGAATATAAGTCTGATCTTGTCTTCAGGAATGACGTTAATTTTCTTGAAGTGCAAATTTCACGCCATTATGATTCTGTGCTCAACTACCCCGGAAAAAATCATTCATAACCCATGAAATATTATCCTCCAAGCTTTTATGCAATGTATGAATAACTTTTTTAAATAATAAATTTGACAATAATCCATTTTACTAGATTCATTAGTCGAAAATATGAGTTAATATGGATACTTATGAGCATGCCTTGTAGAAACCAATTTTTACTAAGACTGGAGGTCTTTATCAAGTGTTGTAATTAAAATCAAAATATTTCAGTGGCAAATAGTCTTATATAGCATTACATCTGAATTGATTTTTCAATCAATCAATACAATCAATCTTGTGATTGTATGTGGGAAAACGCTTGTGGAAACTTCATACGACAAGTTTTGTTTTTGTTGGGTATGAAAATGTATGAAATATGGCGTGCTATTTATTATATTCTACAGTTTATTTTGTACGTTCTACGAATGCGAGGTGAAAATTAATGATGGCATTTCAATTCGCTTCGTAAATCCTACAAAGAAAGATCGTTTAAATTATTAGGATTCGATTTCTCCTGCAAACCGAAATATAATCGCATACAAACTCACCATTCGATCAAACTCTCTACAAGAAACCCTGAAATAATTTTCTGTTGAATTTGAAAACACTTTGCACACGATTGAGGCTACATCGAAAGTCTTTAAGAACTATTTCATTTCACAAAAATGATACAATAACAAAACCATAAAAAGTACATTACAAAAGTGCACCAAGTTATATCACTGGAAAAACAGTGTATTACAACAGCGCAACACATATTGTTACATAACACATACAGCACATCACAAACAACATTTATATCTTGAAAGAAATCAGCCCGGGCACATATGTATATATAGGTGCCTCTCTAAACACTAATAGCTGAGAAAAACGCCTCCTGGAACGAATTATAGGAATAAAATTTGTAGCGTCCAAATTCTTCGGACAATCCCGTTCCAATCGCTTCTAATAATGAGTTTTGCTAGTAATTCGTCTAAGAACGCTCGCCGGATTTCCACGCGTTAGGAGACGAAGAATGTGAACGCAGAGAAGCTCTAAGGCGATTACCACAGCGCACCCTCGGTATCACTTCCCTTTCGTGGCGGGCGTCGGGTCACTGAAAGGGATTTAATTCCTTCCGCTGGATTACAGGGCCGTGGAGTGACGCGTTTTTCAAGATTATGGAGCCCTAATCAACTATTTTGCTTGAAAGACGGTTTCAAAGCATCAAAAAAACGGAACGCTCAATGAAATATAGAAAGGTTCCACGTGAACTTTTTCTTTTTCTAAATATAATCTCACATGCTATTGTATTACTTTACATTACAAAAGGCTTATCGAGGAGTTCTTACATTTATCTTTTAGAGTAGAACAACGTCGGTTGATTCAAACACTAAAATCTCTTTATTATGCTGCGTGGATTTGACATAAAACGCCAATTGAAATTTATTCCTCTAAATATTACGGACGATCGTCTGTGTCATGCAACAACACTGCCATGATTCAAAAGGCTTGCCTGAATACAAGCTACATTTTTTACTAAATTTGTTCACAAATGACTGCTATTTTTGATCCAAATACCAACTTTGTTCAAGTAGCAACTTCAATCTCTTTAAGCAACAACTTCAATCTCTTGGTTTAGCAGATTAGTTCTCTGATACGTTTTTTTCACACTGATAAAATGGTTATTGCTGGAAACATACCATTCGCATCAGAATAATTTACGCGTCACATTCCTCATTTCTTATGTATCATAACATAACACTCCTTTAAATGCATATTCAAATGTATAAACGTTTTCCATCGCACTGCCATGCGCATCAACGTTGATTGGAATCCAATGTCAATTGTCGTGAGTTCACCACAATATTCCCCATGACGGGTTACATCATTTTGAAAGTTTCCTCGAAAATCATCTAGCATTTTTAAATTTTTGGGCTCGTAACTAAAATAATTCAGCCCTAGAAGCGAAGAGAAAAATATATCATTTCCAGAAATCTTGAAGGAATCGCCGTAGAGACTTCTACTCATCCCTCATCATTACTCTTAAGAAATAATATTTGATGTCCCGATTTTCATCGTCAATTGACACTTGGGCGCTTTTGTGGCCATCAGAAGAGCATGATCTGGTCATCATAACCCTAAGCGTCCTCGCCCATCACCTCTGGAACGACTCTCGCGAGTCCAGCGGTCGTTGCACAGGCCATCAAGATAAAGTTTGAGGTGCAAATCTCTATCGAAAACGCGTCGTACGAAAGAAAACTTGGCTAGCGCAAAAGACTCGAGAATCTTAATCATCGTCCGAAGAGGAGAAAGGCAGTCTCCTTCTATGCATGAGCCATTGTCGGAGCGTTTGACGAAAAGAGAAGTTTGAAAATAGAACCATAATGCTGGTGAGTACTCTTGTGACGCTCGGTTTATGCGTGGCGCGCTCTAAACAATTTTGCGAGAATGAATTGGGGCTTAGTGCTCCTTTACACAGGGAGTAAAATTACTCAGATCCCAGGAGAATTTTTAGTTTCCAAGTCTCGAAACGATTGAAGCCGAAGACCGTTTTATGTTCTGGCAACTTGCTTTTCGCTTCTGATATTCTGAGAATATTTTTGCTGAACCTCTGAGCCTGCATCGAGGTGCTCAATTTTCATTTGGCCGAAACACAGAACAAAAGAAACTCGACAAAAAACCATCACCGGAATCCCAAAGCCAAAGGTTTCTATTGTCGAGATGAGAGCAGTTCAAAAACGAGACTCATCGAAGTCCAATGGCATCCATTGTGCTCAGGGAGATCACTTCTGCTGTCAACAATCTACGACTTGAGCTTCGCTGAAAGGCAAACGACTCAAAATAAACCAACTTACGATTTTGATTGATAGCACTGCAAGATAGTGAAAATAGTGGTCTGAATGTGAAGTAAACGGGAATCAATTACATTGTGATAGAGGAAAAACATCTGGTAAAGTAAGAAGAAGATGTGAATTATACTTCTATTATATCAGTAACTCTGTGGATTTTACTGTAGGCATAGCCTTTACTTTGCGCACTCCTAATTCAGGATCCAGATGATAGTCTTGGATATTCAATCTAGAAGCACGGCAGGAAAATTGGAAATTAGATTTAGTTTTTGCCTTTTTCCTTTCGTCTGAGAACTACCTTGCTCCCAAGCATCTGAAATAACACAAATTTTAATGGCAAAAGCGCAAAAGAATGTAAAATCCAAACGCTGTTTCATTTTTAACTGTAACTAATTTATTTCTCTTTCTTCGAGCAAATTTTTCAATTTGTTTCGTGACACGACAAGAATAGAAATTGTAACAAAGCAGGGGTAAAAAATCCACTTGCGTTAGCTGATGTTGCTTAGAAAGTTAATTAGAATGTTTCGAAGCCGAAAAGGTTTCATAATTTTTCCCAAAATATTCAGCGTTCAGTCACAACAAATTTACGAAGACGTTTCGCTAGACACAATATCTGCTGAAGGACCAATAAAGTATTTAGGGGCACAATGTTTCAGTGCAACTCTCGCGTGGAATTCAATAAGAAAGAAATTGTTGCTTCAACTTTGTTGCACAACATCTACCTTTTCCCAAAGTTGAGTGTCCTGCGTTAACTCCGGCTTCTGAACTAAAATTCAAATTTCTACCAAGGCTCACAAAACAAGAGCCGTTCATTCCATTTGACAGGACTACTTGGGAAAACTTGGAGGAGTTCCTCGACAAGATATGAGGACCTCGGCTCCACAAACCCTCCACTCGACGACACCGAGCAAAACTTGGATTGCTTGCGCAAAGACTTCCTTTTAGAGAGCATGGGTTCTCCATGCCGTAACTTATTACTTGCTACAGATTGGCAGCACCACACGTCGTTTTAAGAAACTTTTTACGTTGGTCGACCTTCAGAACGGACTACACGAATATTGCTCAACAGGAGGATGCTCAATTTTGCACATCATCCTCCCATGTAATTTGGAAACTGAAAAGATGCAAGAATCAATTACGTAATGGAAATCAATTTAAAAAACGACTTAAAACTGCATTATAAATTTAAAACACAGGAATAAAAAACATGTTCACATTATTTATTTATTCTTGGATATTACTGCAATTTCTTTGTCAAAAACTAAAAGTCGAAATGAGAAAAGAGCGACGAGGGCAAGTTCAGAAGGCCAGCAAAGTTGTGACTCTAATTTGCCGCAATGTTCGAGGCTAAGGAATGCGCTAAATCGCGTCGAGGTAGTCAGACCCGAAGACTAAAGATGCGGTGTTCGAAGTTAGATGCAGAGCAGTCTATGCAGCGCTGTTTGGCGCTGCAAGTTTGGAGCTACAGTGAGTGGCATTCGCTGATGCGAACAGCAGGGAAATAGCTGAGAACTTTTTAAATTTCTAACAGCCATGAGCCAACAAGGCTGTGAGTTCTAAGAAATTCACCAAGTATGTCTCCACAAGAGTACAGATTCACTTTTGTGCTTCATCAGAAAATTCCTAGAATATGTTGAATAGCTTGGATAACTTCTCAATGAGAGGAGGGTTAAGATAAGAAAACCTACAGAATCTGATTTTTGTGTAAACAGTATAAGAAGTTTCATACAAGTTATTTCTAAATCTAATTCTCAGTGAAAAAGCTGGATCGTGCAGAATAACTATGGCTAGAGAATATTACTGCATAAAACAAACTTTCTCAATCTTAAATACTTTTCAGAGAAGATATTGTAAATGACTTTAGAATTAGTATTTATAAGGAATTTTTTTCTCACTGTTCGTCTGTAGGTCTACGGATTTTATGATGATGCAATGCATTTGGTAAGCTTTAAACGTAAAATTTATTCTCCATGATGCCAAGTCAAAAAATAAAGTGTGTTTACATATCAAATCTTGCAGTCGAACATGATCGAGAAAATTTGGTCAAATGAGAATACTGGAAAAGAAATAGGTTAGAGCAAAATATTTTTCGTGCTTTAATAAACATCATTTGATATTAATGAATAGGAATCATACATATGTCAGTTGAATTTGAATATTTTCCAGCTGTGTGCTTACACATGAAAGCACTAAAATTTAGAGACGTGTGATGAGAATTGATGAACAGAAAATTTGTTTTTAAGCTGATGTATAATATCACTCTGTTTCCAAAGATCAAGTATTCGTTTATTACCAACTGAAACAATTACAACGTACTCTCTGTAGACATGCAATAGCCACTAGTCACAGTGACGGATTGATCAGCTTCCTGAGTAATTGTAAGGCCGCATCCCCAGGTGGAAGTGGCAGGCATTAGACTGATTAGACTCCAGTCATTCCTAAACGGTGAAGGCTTCCGTAAATGACTCGGCATGACGGCACCTCCGATGAGGCGTAAATTATCTGAAATACTTGAACAGAACAGGACAAATTAAAACAGAATAGAGCAGCATACATAGAGCAGAAAAGAGAAGAATGGAGCAGAGCGGAGTAAAACACTTAAGAAAAAAGCAGATCAGAACGCAGCACAGCACAAAAGTGTAGAGCAAAGCGAACCAGAGTAAAAAAAAACTGTATAAATTGGAAAATATCAACAGGAACTGGAAAATAAATCATTGTTGGATTGAGACCCGAATTTCAAATCGTCAGACGCCAATCACTCCCAGGTAGCAAAGTTGAAATAGAGGAGAGATTGCTTGAGCCTGGTTGTTAACAGAACGCTGCCCTGTCGTGGAATCAGCGTGGAAAGGCCCAATGTCGTGTACGTTTGAAAGCTGAGATAATTCAAAGCGAAAAGCACGAAAGTATTTCACAAATTGAAGTTAATCCTGATGATCGACGTAAAAATTAATTATTCTTGGGTGTATTTAAATTCTCAGGTATGTTTAGGTAAATGAAAAGTCACCTACTTCTTCATGATAAAATGCTAATGTTAAAAAACACATACTCTTTACCAAGTTTGCGTTTCTCAAACGATATTTTTGCAATATATTGATTTTCTTGATAACTACGTCGGAAATAAAACTTTCTGAAAACCAGCTCATTATGAGTAAATATGATGCAATATTTCAATAAGGAAACACAATCATAATCTTTTCTTGACATTGTTCCTTAATTTCTTTAACCGTCCAAATTTTAAACGTTTGCCTCGTCTTTGTGTAGGTCGTCTAGAAATAATCCTGTCATTCAAATAAAATTAAATCATTTTCCTCATGAAATTCTACCTACAGAATTTAGCCTGCTCTCACACAATTAAAACAAGATTTTTTCTGCCGCTTTTTTAAAACCGTTTCCCCTCATTACGGCTGCGAGTGCACACACAGCGATATCCCATCCAGACAAAGTCGGCTCCTCCATGCATTTTAAAGTGAAAATAACGCTCAAATTCAGAAAAACACAAGCTCGATTCTTTTGCAACCCCTCTGGGAACGATAATTCTATTTTGTTCAGGTAAACTAACTAGTAACGAATGCCACCAGAGCCTGTGTTCGCCCTTACTAGAGAATAATGGACTTCTCTCTCTCTCCCCTCTTACACGGCTAAATATTTAACTCCTACAACGAGAGCCACGTCAAGTTAAAACTAACAACACGGTAGAATCTGATTTTGACAAGAAAAAACACCATGCATATTCGAGAGCGGAAGCTAAATTCTTAAAAAAAACTTTGTCCGAGCTTCAAAAGCAGCAACACAACAAGAAGTCTTTGAAAATGAGGTTTATTTTTTAGGCCCAACTATACTCCAAAGCAGCCAGCCGTCCCTTCTCTACTGAAAAATTTGTTCCGGAAATTCGATGGCTTAAAGGCGAGCTATGGCTGACTGACGGTCGTTGCAGTTCATTTATTATTGTTCAGTGACTTTGGTAGGTTTTTATTATATATGAAAATTCAAATTCGCCTCGCATTTGTTACTTAACATCTACTGTTTTTATATTTGAAGTGATAACACCTAACATGAAACATTCAACGAGCGTCATTAAGGTAACCTGAAAACCAGACATCCGATTGTTCTGGGACCTGAAGAATTAACGAAATTTCAAAAGTATTCTCTCCTAATTTTCCCTCTCAGGCTTGAGACATGTAATTAGACTCCAAATAAGACTTAAGAGTTATTTTTTGATCACCTAATCTGGAAAAAGTTTAAGTTTATGAGGTACAGCAAACAAAACATCAGTAAGATCAACATTCAAGAGAGCTACTGCTTTTTGGTCACTTTCCATTGTCTACACAGTCCCGTCAGGTCCTTGAGTTTTATCTGTTTTGCGTGGCAGGGTATTTAATTGTTCAATTTCACATGCTCAGCCTTCATATAGTCCTTACAACTATTCCGGTCATGAAGGGGTACTCTTCAGTTGCGTTGAATTTCAATTGCTGTTGTGCCTTCTTCTAAAGCCTTTTTGAAAATACATCAATGTAATCTATCACAAAGTCTATAAAAATATGCACTGAAATGGAAATATTATTTTGAGCTTCTATTGTCGCAACCTACCGGTTACGAATTTAATTTGACTTGGTTCGCGATATGAACCGCGCTTAACGATTGGAGAAAGGTTCAACGATATGAGGAAGGCTTAGAGGTAGGAGGGTGGTTTCACGATGGAAAGAAGGCTTTCACTTTGCGGTGTGTGACACTGCAGCTCGCATTTCCGCTGCACCCATTTTTTCCGAATCGTTTTCGAGGGACTGGCTCGTAAAATTGTGTATAGCCATTATAAAGCTTCAGCTCAAGTTCTCCAGTATATTATGCCATCTAACCGAACATGTGAGTGATCAGTTCGAAAGACTTCGCGTAATCTTTAACGTATGAGGAATATGGAAGTTTTTATTCTAATCATTTTATCTTAAGATCCGATTCACAACAATTCAGATTTGGAGTGTTGAAAAAATCATGTTCTTAATAATACTTAACTGTTAGAGCAAATGGAATCACTCTTTTTTAAATTATAAATCTGTGGACTTTTGCAGTATTTTTCACACATATTTAAAAATGTAGATCGATATTTTGGTTACACAATGTCAGCAGAGTAGCTTGTCAGGCAGCCAGGATGTGTCAACCAGAGCTTGAATATTCCCCTGGCCTGAGTCAGAGCAAATGGGATAGAACAGACCAGAACTAAGCAGAACAGACCAGAACTGAGCAGAACACACCAGAACAGAGCAGAAAAGACCATAACTGAGCAGAACACACCAGAACTGAGCAGAACAGACCAGAA
>JACJUY010005197.1:0-42975 GCA_014220935.1 Platorchestia sp. MABIK
GTCACGAAAAAGATATCTCAAAGTCTGCCCGAAGCGTGTTGCAGCCTGGGGGAGAACACCACAGTCTCATGTCCAAGTCTCTATGTGTAGGTACTGAGTTGGAGGTGCTCACGTATAGTGGGACTTTGTGCGGTAACAAAAGATGGTTGCCCTGGTGCATGGGGCTTCACACACTCGTTAAGCAGTGTTTAAAGAAGTTTAGTCATGCACTTTCGGAGACTTATGTTGTAATTGCAACTAAACCATATGGTGCCTGGTGAGAGCCATGGCGCTGCTTTCTTCGTTCCAGGGCTGGATCTTAAATTTTTAATTGCAAAATAGCAATGAGTTTCAGGGTACTGCCAACTATCGAGAAGACGACACTTATTATTCATAATAATAAATCCTGCATGGTCAAACCATTAGATTTCCTTTGTGTAAAGAGATCTTCTATACACACAAGTAGAAAAGTTTCACGCTTAACTTACCTTCGTTTACATGTGCATAACTATCTTTCGAATCCACTGTCAGAGTGCAAATGTTGAGTGCCAACATCAAATTGTCGCAAGAAACGCATGCGCGGTCGAACTGGACACAAGCAGCGGAAGAAATCCTTCAACACGGCGCATCGGAGCCTCAAATAAAGCCCTAATACTGCGCCAGTGTCGGGCCGGAAAGAAAGGCGCCCTCACTCGACCCCCTGCGCAATCAGGCGCTCTGACCAGGATTACGCCAGCTGAGGTGGACGGCGGCTCCGGCCAGTCTCCGATCCTGGTGAGCCGATTATCCTGGTCCACACGGACAGCGATATCAAATTTAAAATAAAACGCTACGAATGGTCGCATGGGAGAGCTAAATCCGGTCACTAAGATGCGGAACTGCAAAAAAATACGGGAGTGCGTTCTGTTGCAAGTCGATGACAACTACTAAGGCCTTTGCACATAATACGCATTTATGTGATTGCCAACAACCCTTGAAATAAATGTGTAAATTCTAACAAATCTGCCATGAAAATTTTAAGGCAACCTATTCTCTTATACATTAGTGAAACAAAAGTTCCCTCATTTGCTTTGTTTTTGGATTGAAGTAATAACACACCTCTGTGGAGATACTTTGTATGTTATAATATTGGTTGAAAAGAAAATCTCGTGAGAGTCGAGAAAGATCACCACAATTAAGAAAACACCACACTTAATCCAACGAAACTACACCGATAACCGTGTCCCGGCTACACAACTGTACACCTAATATTTTTTTCTAATTTCATGATAAAGTTAAAAATTTGAATCTGTCAAGTACATTTCGTGGGAATTCCTTGACAGCAACTCACCGAAGTGTGATCTTATTCTCAAAGCACTGTAGGTAAATATTTCCACAGAATTAAGAGTACATTCTGAGTTACAATAACCTGTACTGCGTTTGCAAGTTCCAAAATATTTAATAAAAATATCGAACGACTTAGAATTGTTTTGATAGCAATTATACTGTTTGTGTTCTGTTGAATAAACTATATTTCATTTTCAGCTATTTTTTGAAAACTAGTTGTAAATTCTTTAAAAAAAAAACTTTTGCAATCTGTGTTATTCGATCATTTATAACATTGTGCTACGCAGAAGAACGTTATGCGAAGGTGTTGCAGTGTATTTTCAACATATGTTTTACACAGGTTGTTCTTGTCTCTTTTTGCTTCGATGAGATTTGGAGCTTCAACGAAAAGGATCCACCGATGCGTGCGATGCGTCCGGTGCCTGTACTGGTCAGCGTGGGAAGCAGCACCTGGTCTACACGAGTACGTATGTTGTTCGGAGCGGAAAGTAGTGTCGCTTTTGTTCGGAATTGTACATCAACGACTTGTTCATCCGTCCTGTACAAGCGTCCAGTGTGCCTGGTGGGGGAGAATTAGCTTACACTCCGTATAGTAGAATGCAACATTGGCAGTGTCAGGTGGTGTATGTACAAATGTCTGTCTTATGCTCGCGTCCGGATTAACTGCATGGGGAGCAAGTCATGACGAATAAGTCAAATGATTATGATACTACTGACACTCAGTTTTGAATGTACAACCTTCACTAGCTGATTAAGTGGGTTTGTGTTTCGTAACTTGATATCAGTTTCGTACCATCGGCACGTAGTGCCATTGATGCGTGTCTAGACGTCATGCGTACTCGAGGGTGAAAGAGTCGAGTGAAGGGTGTAAAGGCGGAGGACAGAGTTTTGTTAGCAGACGTCGTCACATGCTTTTAGTGTGAAAAAACTGTTCAACAACGAAATATGGCTTTTATTTCTTCGTTTCAAAACAGTGATGTTTGTACGTAGAGGTAGAAAACTAGAGCCCGGTACAAAATAACTCACACGTGTTGGAGGCCAACCTATGATGTATTAAATTTTGCTTAAATAATGAAATAATACAAAAGATGATCGGACACAATTCTCCTTATCGTAATTAATATTGAACGATGTCATAATATCATAATGCCAGGTCCTTCCTTCTTTTTAGCTTACAGCAATCAATTCCTATATATTGATAAGACTTGAACGAGTTTCTGCGGAGATTTTTTAAAATTTCAAAATCGTTTGCTAATCTAATGCCTGCAAGTTTTTGAAATACAATGATTGTTGTGAACTTCATGATTCAATCCAGGACTCATTGCAGGAGGCACAATAATTATTTCAGACGCCTTGCCGCTGTGACTTAGTAATCGGTTTATCTAAATTTTGCATCTCGTTGGAGAATAATTTTTAATTTTACACCAATTAATTTTAGGTATTCATCAAATACTTTCGTGTGTTTTTCGTATTATACGAGTATTATTCCTCTTATTCCAAAAAGATTGTTAGTTTAACTTAGGCTCAAATCACCTCAAAACTTGATAAACCGTATCCTTTTGGCGTCTAGTTCATCTAGAGTAATCTTCTTATTTCGTGAATCAAGTCATTCTTACATCATGACATGCTCACAAAGTTTAGCTCCGGTTCAAGTACTCGCTACAATACTTTTCCAAACACAAGTTTCTTTGTTCAAGAAGGTGTCGTGAGGAGTTGAAGGAGCAGCAGTACAAGATTGTCAGTTGAAAGGCATCAGTCGTGGTCCATTTCTGGCCAATCTACTGCTATATCAGCAATACGGATGCTTACGGATTTTGAAAGCAAGCGCATGAAATTTTTTTCTTTGATATCGTTCAGTAGACCATTGGAATAATGTGCCCTCAAAGTATAACTCTGGTTTTGTGTAGTTTTCAGTGACAAAGTCGACGTTCCAATATTGACTAATATCGACTGGAAAGTTGTCTAAGTTTTTCAACTTTTTAACAACATATTTTACTGCGGATAGCCATGTGCTTAAAAAAACCGAAATAACTATTCCATGATTTGTGGGGGCAAGTAATTCTTTGCCTTAAATTAACGCTGTTTCATTTTTACTTAACACTACTATAAAAGTAAAAATGGAAATGACACTTGAGGCACGATGTTACGTTCTATGCTAAGCCTTCAGTAAACATTCTACTAATTCAAAGATTTAAAATGCATCAGAACTTAAAATGAAATGTAGGTGCCTTGCAATCACAAAAAAAAGTATTCTATTTTACTCTAATATTTTTGTTTCATATTCTACGCGTGACGCTTATCCATCTTTTCGAACATGGAGAGCGCATTCCTTTTTAATATTTTTCCGCACTAAATAACATACCAGAATGACATTACCCAAGCAATGTATTCCAAGAAAAGAGTGAAACAATTTCACTATATGTAAAACTTATTTCGTCGATGGCAGTATAAGTTTAGATAGTACTGTGCATTACTCACTATGTCAGCATAGTCTTCAATGGAGGCAGACCTGAGGAGCGACTTCTACTGCAGCAGTCCAACATTTGAGTGTATAAAAATATTTTCCTCTTGGCTGAAAATAAACACTGACGCCTCAACTCACTAGCCCGTTGCGTGCGGTGCTGAATGAGGCCGTACGCAAGCGAGATATGCGAGAGAGTCTATATTTATTTACTTCTGAATGAACGCTCTCATTATTGCGTGTACACTCTTAGGTGATTAAAAAAAAATGGCAGTGGATTCTGAAGCATTGCTATTACCAAACATAGAGAGAATGTCGGATCAAGAAAAAGAGATATATGCACTGAACGAGAGCTGTCTATTGTACACTAACTGCACAGTTTGATATATTGTATAGTATTATATTAGTTTGCGCAGTCGAATAGAACAAACCAGCATCCCTGCTAGTCGAGAGATGAACTAAAAAGTTAGATAGTGTGAGGCATAGGTGATAGAACAGAAATTGCATTGACAGAGTGCCACCCATTTGTGAACCGCCTCCCACTCTCTGCTTGCTTTTACAATGAGATAGGCGTAGCGGCGGGCTGTAAATGAGATAGATCCATTTCAATAATTGACCTTATGATTAGTATCATTTAATTGTCGGATTTATTTTGCTCTGCTTACACGCAAATGTTCTGAAGTCTGGATGACAAAAATTAAATTCCCGAAATTGTTTGGATTTGGGTCGGTAGCCCCACCCTGATTGCATTGTGTGTAGATGTTGAAAATTCAATTCGTAGTTGTACAATTCCTTTCTCTTTAAAAATTTCTCTTTCATATAGAAGCGTGCGTACCGTGCTGCCGACCCTTGATGCGCTTTTCTGTTTTTTGTTTCATTTTCACACGTCTTCGTCATGTATAGTGTGAGCTGATGGCGCTCTTCATTTGCGTACTTAGGATTTTACGTTACACATCTTGCTTTCGCTGGTGACTCTGCTTGCCTTCTCTAGAAATAGGCATTAACAACCAGTTAAATTTAGGTTTTGGTGGCTAAAAAACCCAGCGATAATTTCACGGACTGATATTTGAATTGCTGAGGTCAGTCATACCGGCGACGTGGAGTGGTCGGTTATTACGAATAAATTGTATCCCTTTCGTGCTCCTATTCGAGCTTTTATAATGCTATATTTGCATCCGTCACTGATACTGGCTTAGATTGTATTGATTTTATATTTTTTTATGACTGCAAGGTTGTCAAAGCTAGAATGACGATTGTTTAAAGCAAAATGGCGAATGACCTATGAAATTTGGTTGTATCGATTTCTCCTAAAACAGTTCTCATTTTGAGTGTCTGTCTGTTCTCTTCAAAGATTAGAGAACTTGTGGAAGTATTGAAACCTGGAAGGTAGGGCCACGAAGTCGTCACTCTCTCATAGTTGTCTAGGTTCCAGATGCGTCACGTTAGTCAGTTACCCAATAGCGGCCAATTCTAGTTGAAGGCAACTGATATTTAGCCTCGAAATAGCTATGGATTGCGACTGTTGTGGTCCCTGGAACTAACTCCATTGCTATCTTCGAGATTTGTCATTTGGTGAGAGTGATTTTCTTTTGTTTATTTGGTAATGTCATAGCTTTGCCTTGCGAGTAGACATCGAACCATAAACTAGATGAATTATAACGTAACTTTCGCAGTTGTTTTCTCTAACTACTCTCAGAAACACTTCTCTGAGAGTAGGCTTTACTATAACCTTCGGCGTATTTCTACTATTATTCTCTAAATCTACTTTCGGTTACAAAATCTAACTTGCTTAATTTCTGAGCTCTGAACACTTCTTCCTCCACACGCAAATAGTGCTGAGGGTAGTATAACTTAATTCAGGTGCAATGCATTCATCATCCTAACTATAGATTAGATGTTAGTTTAAGCCTCTCTCACCGCATAAAAGGTGTTTCGAAGAAAGGAAAGAGGAAGGCTCTATTTGGTTTGAATTTAGGGAATGCGGAATCTATGCGCAAGGTGCTCGAAAACAGAGAGTTAGTAAAAAGTTTATGAAATAAGACAAAAGTTGAGGAAGAAAGAAGTAGGTGCTGAAAAACAGAACGGCAGAGAACCCAAAAAGATGTTCCGTAACAAAACAAAAAACCTATTAAATTTCAGTAAAAGGAAGGCCTACATAACCTTCCACTCGGGACTTCACATATTCCCATTAGGAGCGCTAATTCCCATAAATACAATAGTTATTTCCCCTTGAAAAATGATTATTCTAAAAAAGATTTACCTAGTGTGCGAAAATTCCTGGTTACCCCGAACATGTATTTTCCGTTCGTCCAGAATTTCTTCAGAATGTTCTTAATTAATCACTTCACGGGAAAAACGTGGCCGCGTGGAGCTGACGCGGCTGATTTCTATGCATGCGCACCATCAACTGTGTCATCTTATAAGTAATAATTGTGGATGAATGCAAAATGATTGACACTTTAACAGCTATTGTAGCTATATTTGTTTAAGAATTGCTTAAAACATTTTTTTTTCGTATTTTTGTAGATGGAGGTCGCGCTTTTGAGAAGACTCCTGGAGGCAAAACGCAGCAACGTGGCTATGGTTCAGACCTTGAGGTCTTGCTCTGAAGTTTTGTGTATATCGGTGCATTCCTGGTGGCAGGGTACTGCAAATTGGAGTGAATTGACTCTTTTGGAATCATGGTAACAAACGTTGAAATCCGTGCGCACCCTTCCTCTTATTGGGACTAGTTCCAAGGGCGCATTTCACGCATTAACGCAATTGTAGAACGTGACCAACCCTACTACAGCCGCTGCCAAACTTCATTTCTATAATCGTATTTTATATCTTTAAATTTTCCCACTGGATCAAGATACCATCCCAGGCTTTCGGCAGACGTTGTTCATTTTAATTAACTATATTGGACAAAAATTGAATGATGTGCAATAATTTTTTTTGCGTTTATATATTTTAACGTTATGAATATTTCAAAGAAGCGCGCGTGCTTATATCTTGTCTTTTATTAACAAGAGAGTACGCCTTGATTGTGAGTAATGCCAACTGATTTAAATTTCCTAATCCATTTTCTGTAAAAAATATTCTCACAGGAACGAGGCGAAATTGGCTTCTTCATTCTACATATAGTTTGCAGAGCTATTGCATCTTAACGGGTTTTGTAAGCCCATTTTCCATAGACGGCACAATAATCAGCTGTGTATTTTATTACGATTATCAGACTGCTTACAGGCGTTACCAAGAGTAACACTTACTGTGCAAAAAAATTAACTGAATTTGCACCCTATAACCTACCGAAACGGAGTAGAACCGAGACGGAGGCTTAAGTGGAACTAAGGAAAAATTGCTATCTGAAGTTGACTACGCTAAAAGGATGTTTCTATGTAGAATGCTACGATATATCATAGTAACGAAAATCGAAAAAAATTCATTATTTTCAAACAAAAATTTTAAAATCATGGCAAGTGAGTCTTTCATCAAGAAAATAATCTTAATTCAGCGTATTGTAAAAAATTTTCACGACTGTTTGTACCGTAACCATACTGACAGATGTAGGAGGGTAAGCCAATTACATAACTTGCATCTTTTTGAAGACTTGCATGGCAGATCGATGAATTCATCAGAAGAAAGCCAGAAAACATTATTGACTTGATTATAATTTTAATGGAAGGACGGGCTGTGATAGAACTGTGAACTGTGTGATAGAACAGTTAACAGTTCTGTTAAAAGTGTAGATTAGAGCTGTGAATTGCTAAGAACTGCTTGATTGTTAGCGATAACAAATACCAAAGGCTTCTACACTCTATATTAACCATCAGAAATAACAAAAAACGAATATTCTGTATTCCATTCTTGTTCTCATAGACTCCATTATAAAGAATGCAAATATCCTTTCCGGCAGAACAATTAATGTTACGGTATTGGGAATTAACTAATTAACATAAGAAAGTTTGATGGTTAATAAGTTTGTTCAAATTAAATTTTGGAATTGAGTAAATCATATTTTTTGCCTCAATCCCAGTTTTTCGGTTTTAATACCGCATTCCCATGATCTATCCAAACAATATACATATCTTGAACAGGCTGTCCAAACTCTCATTCCGGAAAGGCACTCATTGCATATTTTGCTTATTGAATTTATAATTACTTCGGTAACCATATACATATAAAATCTGATAATCTTGTTTGCTCACATGCTTCCATGTTTGCTAGGCTGTTTGCTTGCTTGCCGCCGTCCACGCTCAGTGTTTAAAAATAAAAAATAGAAATGCAAAGTCCCTTAATAACGACATGGGGTAAATTTTCAAATTCCCATAGATTTCATTGTGGAGACAATCCATCACAGAGTTCATTTTTGGATATATGTATCCTAGAAATTCACCGTACAACCAGACCCACAGGGGTTATGGGAAGTCGAGTTGATGTACCGCATCGGTGAGGTCAAAATTGACGAAATTGAACAGTGAAATAATTAATCGTGTTTTTTCTAACTAAGGTAGGCTCATCTACTTTATCGAATCCTAGCATACCTTAAACTAACTCAACTCGTGTTGACCTATCCTGCATCATTCTAAATAATCCTAACTGGTCCTGACTCGTCTTAATTTATCCTAATCGTTCCTAACCTATCTTACCTCATTCTACCCTATCCTAACCCTAGCCTAACGGATCCTAGCTCATCCTCACAAAGTAATCTAACCAAACTTATACAACTATACCTATCCCATCCTAACCAAACTCTTCTAATTCGTGCCATCAACAAAGGCATCTGTGTCTATACAAATGGTGGCATCATTGGCAGACCCTAATGGCATCCGTTTTTCGATTACAGTGTCCATGTGGAAAATCTTTTGTCGTATACTTTGCATTAGTTATTCAAATGCAGAATTCAAAATTTTGTACTGCGATGAGTAAGTTGTTTCAAAACTAATGCTTATTAAGGCGCGTTAATCTTCGGACGTGTTTCGACTCATTCTAAAATTTGATTCTGCGCTCATAAGCTGAAACGGGAAAAAGTTATTGAATGGTGTAGCTGTACGACGAACCTGATGTTATACGTCAAAGCGAGTGCATTTGATTGCTGCATGGACATGAAAAATTATTTGTATACCAGATTTTGTTATCTGTCAAAAGTTGCGGTTTCGGCACGGCGATGTCTGATAAAATACATAAATCATTCACTCGTTTTAAATACACACAAAAATGTATCTCGGATCAAGTTTCATAATCTCGGATCAAGTTTCGGAAACGAAGGAGTTGAATCGTGTATCGGTGCTACGGACCCATTCATGAAATGTTCCCCAAGTGTGATGGACGGATGGACAAACTAGCGGACGTGGCTATTGTTTCAGTAGGAATTGTATCCTATGCCTCAAAAAAGTAAAGAGTATAAGTTTCAGTGTGTCTGACATGTTGATACCACATGTTCAACCAAATATCAGTAAATTTAAATGATGGATGAGATTCGGCGTATCGCGCTGCCTGTGAGTTTGATAACACTGATTAATATGCTAGCACATAGCCAACTGTCTAGGACTCCAGGCAGAGTCTCCAACTGATGCAACCAAGAATTTTTTGTCATTATGTTGTATTAATTAAAGTTGGAATACCAGCATTACATGTGAATTTAATTTTTTTGCTGAGTGCGGGCGACTATTACATCAGAACTCTGTGAAAAAGTCAACTGAGCTCAAGAGCGCTGAGTTCAAGCGTCTCGTGGTAAGATGTACATTGTTGGCCAGCCTACAAGCTCGTTCGTTTTTTTAACGTCTCTAAATTCTTTATTTGGTACAGCGAGCATGTTACGCCAGTGTGTAATAAGCTTCCAAGTTGAGAAATTATCACATGGTAGCTTGCATTCGAGTCCTTGTTATCTTTTTTGAATTTCTTTCTTCGAATAGAACCATCAATTTAGAGATTAACCGTGAACAGCTGGAAAAGTTAATCGCTGCTCTTCATCAAAAACGACCGGAACAGGTCAATCATAAACGCATTATTCTTCACCGTGACAACGCAAGGCCTCACCCTGCTCTGACTACTCGGGAGAAGTTGCTGCAGCTTGCATGGGAGGTTTTGCCTTACCCTCCATCTTCCAAGATTTGGCTCCCTCTGGTTTTCGTCTGTTTCGGTCAATGGGAAAAGGTTTCATACTGATGAAGACGTAAAGAGTTTTTGGAAATATTCTTCTCTCACAAAAAGCTTAAATTCTTCGAACAAGTGATTATGAATCTACCTAACAGATGGCTCATAATAATTAATAGAAGCACATGGTGACTATTCAACCGATTAAATGCATTCTTCTGAATTTTTTATTCTTTTTACATTTTTTCCTAAACTTTTTGGCAAATCCAACAGGTGCATTTGAAAAGCTTCGTAACCACCTTCACCAACAAGAGAAATAATGAGATAGGAAGAAACACATGATAGACATTCAAACTCATTCGTAACCCTCGTAGGTAACTGGGACCAAGCAATTAACGTTTACAAATTCTCATGAATCATGAGAGAGCAGTGTATTTTTTTAAAAATTTAGTACGAAAAATCCATGCGCTATTATTTATTTACGAAGCCCTTGTACGGAATGCTGTATATAAACTTCTGAGCAATTTATGGAGTAATGTATACCTTACAATAAAACTTTATGAATACTCGTATATGACCACTTGCAGTAAAGGTCGTGGTTGTTCTTCACCGATATGACGCTCACTCCTCGGCGTAAACAGTAAAATTTTTAAGTCAAAAATTTGTCTCCATGAACAATCCTCTAGGATGCAGCATTTTTCATGATGGAAAAACAATTAGCCTGCATAAATTCTTGGCTGTGAAATAGGTAGGACTGTTAAATAGTTAAACGCCCTAGTTGAGGCGTGTCCCCTGCATTGCAGTGGTAATCTCGGTAATCTTGTGCCGTCCAATTTCTGAAAATTTTCTTGTTGGACTTGAAACCTCTTTTGTTGTGTTCTTTGAAAGGTTTGGAAGGGAAGTCCACTGCAACATGTTATGATTTTTCTGTGATACTCTACATATATTCTTGAATTACAGGAACTTTTGATTGACTTTTCAAAATTTGTGCACTGCCATGAATTTCCTCTTCCATGGGATGCTAGTACGTATATACGTACGGAACTGTTAATGGACCGCCATCTTGATAATGAGCAAGAAAAATAAACTTTGCCAAAAAATCGAAGAGCACTCAAGAAATCAAGATTTTGCAAGGTCGTATCATGCCTACGCTCTGTCTTATAGCATTTGGTTTCTTCTTAAGGTCCATGCGGTGCCGCTGAAGGTGAAATTTTGCTGTACTTACATGATTGTAAAACAAAAACAAAAAACTGAAAACAAACGTCAGCATATTGTCTCCATCTTTATCAACGTCTCTCTTATAATGTAGTCTATTCATTTATTGGTATCTAAAAAGTAATTCATGCTTATGAATTTTGTATTGGTCTAAATTGAGTCTGTAAAACATTATTTTGTTTTGAAACTTCTGCAAAAGTTTTGAATGCGCCTCTAAGTAATTGTTGAACTTTTAAAATATGTTACATTTTTTATATCACGACGATGTATTCAAGAAGAGATTCTCAGATTATTCTGAAGAGATTCTCAAAAAAAACAATACGTTTTTAGAAGTTTCATTTCACTTGAGCTCATGGAAAATTAAAACAAGACGAGTTTGTTTGTGATATGTTCTATAAAATCTTTCATTTCCTCGAGCTGACAGCAATATTCCATGTCTGGGTCCTACGAGGGCTTCCTTTTATGAGCGGCGGGTGGTCAAGATTATACAGGCAGTAAAGAAAAGGACTCGGAAGGAGCGGCGGTCTGCCCTGCACCGGCAGCGCTGCGAATGAAAAGTTCTATTTAATTGTAAAACACGAGTGCAGGTAGCCCCTCCAATGAATTTCACTTGAATGTTATGAATTATTAAAAATACAGTTGAAGCATAGATTAATGTGATGCTAGTTTCGAAAAATGCAGCTATATTATGAAAACTGTACACCGTTCTATTCTTTGCCATATAAGTGATTCTGCATAATCTTCAACAGCTAATTAGAAATGGTTTTGACACACAGATAATAACTTTTTGACGAGAAAGTGATGACCTTTCCTGGAAATGCAAGGAAACATGCCGTGCTCCTCATTATTTCGGTAGGTATTTGATAGAAGCCATATTATTCCTAGTCTGCACCTCAAGACCACTGAACTCCTGGAACAGTTCCCGTAACCTGCCCGACATTGTGATGGAGTTGCAGAAAACAGCGCCAGTGGGAAATAGTCCTTAGGGCTGCGCTAGTCCTTGGGGCTGTGCTAGTCCTTAGAGCTGCGCTAGTCCTTAGGACTGCGCCAGACATGGTGCACCAGAGCACATATTTCTGGGAATGCTATGCAGAAATTTTTATTAGGCTTAATTAAAAAAAAAATTCGACAGTTGCGTTGATCTTTCGACCCGAACACGAGTCATCAAATTTTGATAAAATTTTGAAAAAATAAAATGAGTAGGTGCAGCTTGCATGCATTGTGCACCTACTCACTGCTTGCATGCATTGTGGAAAACTGTATCATATAACCACGTGTAATATGTGCTATGCTTCATCACCAAGCTTTATAAGCAAAATCTAGTCCCGGCTGTGGGACTGATGAACTGATCTCACGGGCCGGATCCAGCGCGTTCTCAAGCTGTCTCAAGGCTGGAAGATATGAAGAAAGATATGTTAGCGATACTCACTACACACATATTACGAGCTAAGTGTTTTACAGAAAGTGTAACTCACTTCTGACATAGAAGGACAGCAACTCCTCTCTGTTTCGGTCTTAGCACTAATGACTTAGCACTTAGCAAGCATCTGTTCATCCGCATCCAACGAAGTTCAAGGCTGGACTACACAACCACGAGCCCAACAACGAAGGAAGAATTAGGCTTCCATATTTTACTAAACTTTTCTGAGTGGAATGCTCAAATGCTTTATTTCGCTTCAGGCCATTAGATGATTTTAAAGTTCGGAAATTTATAGAAGCTACGAAACAGGAAAACAATTAGTTTTGTAGATGCTGATTTATAAAATTTCAATTAGAGTTTGCAACCAGGGCTCAAAAGCCTAGCTCATTTGAACGCTAATGAATGTTCATGCTAATTTCGAAAAATTTTTTAACACGACTATTTGTTGCACCGCTCGTTAAAAGAAGGAAATAAATTCATCTCTACCAGCAAATCTACGAAAATGAAAGTAGGATTATTAAATTCGAAGAATGTCACTACATGTTTCAGTGAATTGATCATAAATTCAATTCACCATAATTAGTTAAAATTCAGCGCACACTGTAATAAAAGCTATACGTATTTTTAATTTTCCAAAACAATTGTAAAGTATCCATGGTAGATTATATTGAACTCGCAAGATGAAATTTGCCAGGAAGAACGAGACTATTTGCACATGAGAGAAGTTCGTATCCTAACGTGCACGTAGTGGCTTTTAAACTCTAGAGTTCGTGTAAATTTAAATTCATACATTAATTAAAATAAATTCTGTAACAAATAACCATAAACACGTCAAACTAAAATGATTTGTAACATTTTCCTCGAAATAGTCATCCAAGATTATTTGATCTTAAGCTGGCTGACGTTGAGGAGTGGTTATTTGTTGAAGGCAAAGAAAACTACAAGACTAGCACATGCCTTTCGACAATGATTTTTTTAAATACTTCACGGGAAAAAGAGTGAAAACCATTGAGAAATAAGACTTAATTGTCGAGAAAATTTACAATTATTTCCAATTTTGAAATTTAAAATTAAAAATTCCAATAAGAATCAATTCAACACAAAAGTTTGAGGCTGAAGCAGCAACCAAGATATATTAAAGCTCACACTCTGCTCCGATTATGTGTGCTTGAGGTTGAGCATCTGCCAACCGACTATGATGTGAAGACCTGTCATGATCCTCTCGGATGAAAATTATAAAACTTCAAAGGTTTACAGAACAATCAGTAAATTCCGACTATTTATTATGGCTTCTTTCTTAGCTACAGTGGGTACAACGAAGAAAGATAATACGAATATTCATTGTTTTTCTGAGTTCAAATATCGTAATGGTCTCTGAAAAGCTTTGTATTACGATGACAACATCAAATTAAAAGGCGATGTCAAAATCTTATCAGATGCCAATACATTCCCTTCAATGTATCTCGCTAACAAACACCAAGTAATGTTTTTAGAACGTAAAAATGATGCAAGTATGTATTGAGTTTCCGTAATCGTCATAGTGAGACTAATTCCTTATAAAGCTCATGTACTTTTCTTAAAAATAATTTACAGGATGTTTGACATTTAAAATTGACGGAGATTTAACAAACTGCTCACCCTCAATACCAATGCAGGTAATTTGTTACGAGTGCGCTCATCTCACGGAGTGGCTCAGTGAGACCTGGCCCCGCAGCGTTCAGCCCCTCTTGGCTCGCCGCTCAATACGTGCGGCCGCTGCCGTACTATCTTCCTTTAATTGCCGCCAAGTGATCTTGTGTCAAGACGTTTGCGTAAAGTGCTTCTTTATCAGTTCCTTTCCTTTTCTTTTGGGCAGTAAAATTCTAGGAAATGATCGAATGTGAACGCATGCTCCACACCTGAATTTATGACTAAAAAAATAATAGCGAGGAATAAGGCTTTGATACGTAACATTTTATATTAAAAGCTTCACAATTTAAAATGAACGCTTCGACTCAATGATGTACGTGGGTATGTGGGTTCTACCACTAGAGCCTTGCAAATTCGCGCTGCAGAGCATGCCGGCAGAAGTTATCGCACGAACCGTCCTCTTGCTGCTCCTCACTCAGCCATACAAACCCATGGTGAAAGATGTGATCTTCTAAAAAAATTAGACGATTCTAATATTTTAGTCGCTGCTCCAAACCCCGTTGATCTGCATGTGCATTTTGGAAGCTCTTTATATTTTACAACGGAAGCCTTTTTTAAATGACTCCCAATTCGCTTTTCCCATTGCGAATAGTTTAGCGATTTTTTTAGTTATACTTACTTATACATTTACCTTCAATGTTTTCAATTATTCTTTTCCAGAGCAATTGGTGAGAATGACTCATTGAGCCGAAACATTCACTTGTAACTGTAAAGCATTTAATATTAAATATTACACCTTGTTCCTACCTATTATTTTCTTAGTTAAAATTTGCATAAAACACACCGATATGTGCTTCCATGAATTTATAACTTACACGGGGCATTTAACTCCCCTTCAGTATTCGTGAATAATATTTATTTCACCAGACCACTGACTGCACTGTGCTTATTATGTCATTTAAATAACGTATTGGAAATACTGTGAACAATTGCTTTATTTGATATGACGAGAATTGATGTAAGCAAAAGATGAAAGAAGCGAAAACGACATCAAATGCAATTAAATTATTGACTGCCGTATTTAACATGTGATAATACGCTCCGCTGCTCAGCAAACTCGTGGTCATCACGGCAGAGCTTGAGTCCCACAGTATCAAGGAGGAGTGTAGCAGCATGACGCACAGTTGACTGAGCTGATACAGTGCGTGTCGCAACCCTAATCGTTGTGTCAGTTGGCTGAGAGGAACGACATACCAGGTCTCACATTTGACTGAATTGACACTGCACCTGTCACAGCCCTATTAGTGTAAGGCATTGATGCCGCAGTTATTATCCTGTACAAGAATAAAATACATGTGCTTTGAATGCTTTATTTCGAGTGAATACAGTGTTGATTAAATGGAAAGCGTTTTTTGACGTCGATCTTGTAACGTTTCCGGATCAATAAAATTAGAAGAAACACATTGTCTCTTCTTCTTCGTTGCGTTAGGCACTGGTAACTTCTTTTAATGAAAAGCTTATTTTATTTCACACTTTTATTCACTTACAAAAATATTTCTTCTTATTATTTCAGGATTCGCGAATTCAGGTCAGAAACTTTCATAAAATTTGAAGAAAACAAATTTTCATGGGATTCCTTTGTTCTATTAGAACTTTTAACGTGTGTTTATTTACTTTCGTTTGGAAGTTACTTCCAAAGTTTCTAAGCGTTTTAATTTCTACAACAGCGAATTTATGTTACCAGAACGTCACACATTTTCCCAAAACACTGTCAAGCGGATTTTTCTAGTCTGTTTCGTTCTTTTCTGCTCCTTAGCATTTAAAGAAACATGACGAAGTGAAATCTCTTATAACAATAAATTCACTATATTACGCCCTTTAATTTACAAATTGGTATGTTCGAGCATTGATAGAAGACATTTTTTATTAAGTGCATTGGATGATTTTAAATGATCCATTAATTAAAATCAGTAGAAAATAGTAAGTCGATTTAATAATCAGCAAGCATTAGACAAGCAATCCATCCTCCAATTCGTAACATCTCAACGAGAAAAATAGTCATAGTAGTCGAACAGAATATCCTGCAGCGGAGGCTCAAAGACCTTCCATCAATTTGATGGACTAATAATGCAAAAAATCGGATCAACTCTCAATGGGAATCTTCCTATTGGAAAAGTCTTTTGTGCGAGCATTTGGAGTGAGGGAGCGGCCATGACCAGGGCTTGCGCTAAAATTTTATTTGAGTGAAACTCATTTCTTTGTGAAATGAATTTGGAATTATTGTGTTAAAAAATCGTAAATCAGAGATTAAAATGAACCTATATTGAGTAGAACAATGATGAAATCATACATGTCTTGCTCAATTTTATGGCCATCAGAAAACCATACTCAATCAATTCCACTTAGGTTTGAGGCTTAAAGTTAAAGTAGAGATTTATGGGTTTAAGGTTTATAATTTAAGGTTAGTTTAAGTTTTAAGTTGAAGGTAACCACATCAGAGTATGTTGACTCGTCAGTTAGGTGTTCCCTTATAATTTAAGTTTCAGACTAGCAGCCTGATTTGATAGTTTGAGGTTCTAGAGCAGCTAAAGGATGAGCAGCCATAAAAAGCCAGCATAAATGAAATAACTTAATCACGCACGCGCTCACACACTCGCAGCCCCAAACACCTTCCCCACCATTGACGGGGCACCATCAGTGCACACTCTGGTCAGTTTACTAAAATCCAGATTTAGATTTTCTAGGCATGACTTGACTTTATTAAATATATCTGATCCTCTTGTTTTCTCATGCATCGATTCTAAGCTCAGAAGCTCTTCAAATACATTGAAATCAACATCAATACCTCGAATAGAAATGCTTTATTGTGCCAAAACACAAATGTCAGTTGATTCATCCCAAGCCAAAGAAAAAAAGTACATGATTTGATGAGATCCTCCAGTTGCGTAGACACATCTTGAGACAGTTCATTTGTGCGTCTTGAAATGTTCTGTTTTGCTATAGCAATTTCGTCTGCTTTCTTTTCAAAATTCTTATTGTCAAGATATTTTGCAAATATTTGAAGATATGGCTTCACAATTTCATCTCCATCAGAAAAAAGCTTCTTTCGTTTTGCCAAACGCAGAACAATTTCATATGGTGCTTCTGTCAGTGCCTAAGTCTTCAGAAATTACTTTAATGAAGGTGTTTTGCCTGCCTATGATTTCTTCCTTCTTCTTTGCAACATGTTTTTTTCGTAATGTAGAACCAGGCATGAGCTCCTTTTCATTTTCGATTTTAGTCTGGTGCTGAATTTTATAATATCTATAAAGACCATACTTTTTATTGTAGGATAAAGTTGCTTCAAAAACAATGCAAAGCGATTTACCCGCTAAACTCCCAATAAGTAAGAAATCATTTTCCAACCCTTCATTAAATTGACGTTTACATTCACTTTCTGAGTTTCTTTTACTCATTGTTACGTACTTTAAATCTAGAATTGTAACAGATAAAAGGAATATAAGTGATAATTAAGAAAAAAACCCACTTAAAACGTAAATGAACGCACAAAAGAGCGCAAGACGAGTCGCAGACAACCACGTTAATTGCTAACTGCTACTGGATTATCGGCCACAGGCACGTGCCCAGAGTTTCCAGAAGTTTTAATTTTTTCAGCCGAATCATAGTTGAAAACATAAAACAAAAAATGAATTTCAACAGTTTAATTTTTATTCATGAATAACTGTAAACTTACGCAGTCTAACTTTAAGAAATATGTTGACCAAAATAAGCCATGAAATTTTTTATTAAACAAATATAAAAACATTAATTTATCCCCTCCAGCACAGAAGCAATGCGCCATCATTAATCGTTCAATGCGCCGCATGTGGCGCAAATGTGCCGCAGGTTGGCCATCACTGCGCTCGGCACTTGCTGTTTGGTAGGAAGAAAGTAACACAATGGAAAATGTATGGTAGTCAACTAGGGCTTTAAAAGGCTTAGTGCAAAAATTGGACAAAGAATGTTTCAGTGCATATATCAATGCGGTGATGAGCCAAAGCAGCAACTGAATAACTCAATACCGAATGGTCATTTTACTACAAACCAATGCGGGGATTTAGCTCTTCAAAAAGAAACTGTGAGGGAATTTTATTGGCCATAGCAGGTTTCTCTGAATTCAAAAGTTTAAAAATAAAAGAAAAACGGAAAAACATAAAAAATATTTACGGGTTAAATTTATACGGCTCTGCACCTATTCTTAATTTAGTAAGAGGACCTTAGATAATGCTGATTAATAGCTCAGAGTGTTCCTGTCATTTGAAATCCCATATACTCTTTAGTACAAATACTGCATTGGCTTGGCTAAGAGTGCTGTGGCTGAGGAGCCAACACGTGGCATCCTCCACAGCACGCACACCTTACTCCAGGTACACTCATCTATGTAATTCAACTCCGACTATAGTTAATGTCTCCAGGCCGCCCTCAGGATATGCGCACATAGTTAAACCGGCTTTGATCTGGGCTTCGGGCTCCCTAATGTCGACGTCGGGGAGCACGCCGTGGTTTTGGAGCACGTTCTTTAGGCAGACGTCATAGTCCTCGCTGAGTTCTGCGACTGCCCCGCAACAGGCTCTTTTCAGTTGCATCTACTGAGGAGCCTGCACTGTTCGGGGACCCGGTGTCGCGAGCTCTAGCTGTCCTTCTTCGCTTCAGGAACTGGACGGCCTGCTTTCGGCCTTTTCTGCCACCTGTGCAGTGTGGATCTTCAGGAATCGTCTATGGAGGACGGGTTGCGAGGATGAGTAGGTGTACTTTCATCAGGCTACAGATGCCGTACCTGCAAATTGAGCCGTGGCCTAACCACGTAAATTCACTCTATATTTACTTCGTGCGCACGTAGCTGAGTGTATTGCATCAAACTCTATCGTCTAGAAATATAATTTTAACGATGAAACTATTTTTTTCTCCCGTAGCTTGTACCCTGTTACCGACCGCATCGTCTAACTAGTTATTTACATGCAAGATTCTTAACCTTCGACTTTTCTAACCGTGCATAGTTATCTCAGGTCATGGTTGTTGACGAGATCGTTCGTCGGCGGCTGACGAGGTCACCGATTTTTTACTTTATATCTACTTGAAAGTCCCTGACTTACTTCTCTTCGAAGAGCGCAATACCTTTTTTTTACAATTTAATTATAAATGTGTTGTAATAACATGAAACACACTGAAGTAATTCAAATTCGTGCGTTTGTTTGTCATCTTTATTCCTCATTCTATTTTTTCAGTAAAACTTCCATCAATGAATGAGTTTTCCTATTTTTTCTAAAGCCCCACATTCACATCAGGGCTGATTAATAGCTATGAAATTAAAAACGAGGGAAAATTGAGGAAATACTATAAAGGAATTTAATAAGACAAACACCTATGGCTCATTTTTTGACTCAATAGTGAGGTAGACTAATTGTTCTGTCACTTTAAGCAGCCTGACCTCATCCTCCTGTGGTGGAGCGCTGCAGGAGCTGTTTTATGTTTTGCTTGCTCTATCATGCTTATTTCCTCGCTCCCTCGCAACACCGTTTGTAATTGGATCAATCTTGTTGCGAAGCGTAATTTTCACTTTCGGAAGCAATCACTACAAGAGGGTTTTTCGTTTACATCGCCTATACACGCAATCTTGTCGCTCAGGAAACTTTTTCAATTGCAAGTTAATTGAATTTAATGAATCTGTATCGACGTTTTGACGTTTTTTGACAATGAAGTCCAGTGGTATAAAAATACATATAAAAATAAAAAACGCAAGCTTTAAGTGGTCGCTACAGTCTGGGTAGGAAGAAAGGATTTTTAAATAGCCATCCGCACTCAATTGACATTTGATATGCACTTATTTACGGCGTTCGGATTATCAAACTAGAGACCCGATCGAATACGGCGGCAATGATATTACTTGGTTGGTTCATTTCCCAAGCATCCCGGAAAACAGAGGTAATGGTTGCACGCCTATTTCTAATGTAGACTTATTAACGCATTTCAGTTGTATCATGATTCTTAGTCAAGCTAAAGTTTTTAGTTTATGTGCCTGCTTTAACGTATAAATTTTAGTGATTCAAGCCCTCAGAACATTTCACTGATAGAAAGTATTTTCATTTTTTGTTGACTCATCACTATATCATTTGTAGTTGGAAGTCGTACCATGATTGATCAATATCTAATTTTCGCTGGTTGAGTTGGTAGTCAAAATTATCTCTGGTGTTTTTGATTTGGAAAGGTTTTGACCCGCTGGTACAGCCTGCCGCAAGCGCAATTTTCTTACGAACAAGAACATATTGTGTGATAGAAGATGAATGAAAAACGAACAATTAGACGTTAAGACAAAATTTTTGCCTATTACTAGCGTAATCAAATTTAACGAGTACTCAGTAAAAGTCTTTTTGTGCGGAAACAACCCTCTTTGGTTTACACAAAGTGTATTATCTATTGTCACTCGAAATTTTAAAAGCGATGAAAATGCTAACAAAACTAGTCATTTTTATTCAAAAGAAAGAACAAAAAATCAAAAACGTTTCGGAGACCAGCTCCATCATCAGTTCAGTAAAATACAAAGAATAATCAATATAACACAAGCATGAAAACACGTCCCTTCTGTTATAAACATGGCATAATAAACAAAAGACCTCTATAGAAGCATTCATGAAAAATATCGCTTCATGCTCTTTTGACTTTCACCTTACTCGCTCTAAGGCTCATTATTTACTGAACTACTGAACCGTTTGGATTGATTGTCTCAGGAGACCAAAAGAGGTAGAAGACGATTTCTGTTCAAATTACACAAAGAGTCTCAAAAAAATGTACTCAAACTTCAAATAGCATGTAAGACATTATTTATGGGCAAAGAATGAACAGAAATAGCTTCGAATACAGAAGACAAATTTAATTGATGGGTTATGTTTTCAAATGTTCAAATTGATAGCCACATTTGTCCAGACAACGCGATAACGCGCCCCAAGGGATTCGCAAACGTCACAAAACAAGTCATTAGAAATATCGCAACATTGTCTTTCAATTTCTAATTTCAATGCATCAGTTGTTCTTGCTTTAATGCGATAAACATTGTCTTCGAGATATCCCCACGTGGATTAGTGTTGGAATGTAGCATTTCCTGTGCAGACGCTTCATGATGCGATAGACGCTATCTTTTGAGACGTGGGTTTCCCAAGGAATTTGTCGAAGAGATTTCTGTGGTGATCGAAAGAGTGTTTCCTGTACCTGCTCATCTTTTCCAGGGCTCGTGGATGGCAGTGCTCATTCCGACACCTTTTTACCATACCTTGAAATATACAGTACAAGGGAAAATCAAAGCGGTAGTGATCATCTTCTTCCAAAAAACCTACTGTATTATTCTTTGATTTTCATGATGTTCGTGAGAAGTGCTTGAGTTTAAGGTTAAATTAAAAATATCTGAACCTAGCTATTTATACGCCAAGTCCACGCTTCTGAAACTCCTTCTGTCCTTAGTAGCGCTTTTCAACATTTTAGCGTTTGAAATAGATCAAAACTATTAGATTCATTCTCCTTACGCCAAGTTTGAGAAAATCCGTACATCAGAATCACAACAGTATCACAACGAGAGATCAAATATTGGTGTATTCGTAAATGACACTCAGCTCTAGAATGTACTTCAGATTTGAGTACACAATAAATGAAGTCATGTGTTGCGAACTTCGCGCATCAAGGATGACTACCGCCGTACATCACGAGTGACGGCACCAGCTGAACAACTGCATCGACATCAATTTAAGCTGAGTTGTTTCACTCAATATTTGCACCTCGGGAACCTTCAAGACTTTGTTGAACACAGAGAAGTCCTATTACGGAATGCAATTACATAAAGCTGAGGAATTCCTGTGAAGCAATATCGACGGACTGGCGCGGTCAGCAGCAGGTCGCACGCGGCGCCTCTTTTAAATGAAATTCTGTGTACCAGACCACCGACACCCCACGTTCGCACCTGCGTAGAGTTCCCTGCCTGCAGAGCGTTAAGAACGCCAAAAACATGCGAACATTCGTGCTCAATTTCTCCTTGCTTGAGAGAGACGTTCAATTCAAAAACTATGGAAACAGTTATAGCAGCGTGAAAATATCGGAAACTCTCTGGCATGTTGAAACTACTGTAAGAAAAACAAGAGTAGGTCATAGGCATCGTCAGAAAACGGCCAGGCTCTTGTTTGTGACTTTGAATATTAAGCTCTTCTTTTAATACACAGTCAAGTGTTGCCATATTTTTTCCGTTTGCGTATTTATCGGATTGAAAAAAGAAGCTATTTATAGCTCCAGTCTTTACCGAAGACTCTTCAGAGACTGAAAAATGCTACGAGGACAAATTTGAGAGATGGAGCTCATTGGTAAGCGTTGATACCGAGTCACTCGATTTCGGTATTATTAAAGTAAATCTCCCTTATGTGATAATTGCGCTTTTCCTCATTAGAGTATAATACCCGAGTCGGTGTGAAATTCGCGCAAAATATTACTTGGTCAGTTTGTTTGATATATACGAAACTTCAGTGCGTGTTTCAATTCACAAGCTCCAGAAGCAAATATAAAAAATCTTCAACTTTCGAAACGAAAGCACCAAAAATTGTGATTTCCAGGCTTGAGTCTACTAGACTTCTCCCGTTCTTCATAAATATGTACTAAAAAACTGGAACGTTACTTCTCATCAGACTCCGACATCAAAGATTTGCGTCCGTATGCTTCCTTCGGTAAATTCTGATGGGGCAGAAGGTAAGATAAAACAAAACAGTTTTTTCCAAACGAACCTTGTTAAGTTATTACACTTGTTCTAGTAAGCATAAATTTTTAGGCAAGAATCTTCTATTCATGAGAAACCATTGGAAACGCCCACGCTTTGAAATGGAAATGTGAACAACAATGTGACTTCAAATCCTAAAATAACGTTGCCCCCTGTTCTCCGGTGGGATTTAGACCTTGAATATCGAACCTCAGAAATATGAGACAAACTTTACTAGACTCGAAAGGTTTCTTAAGTTTAAATGAAATTCATACAGGAAGAGGACAGTGTATGGGTAGTATTTTACCACCATCCATTTTTTGTTCAATAAACAATTAAAACTAATACGGGTAATTAATAATTTCATTAAACCTTATGTTCGCAAAGCCTACCTCATTCAAGTTCAGTTTAACTAAAATCAAATAATTGATTGGCTGAATTTTCCAGAATTCAATGTACAGCCGCTTATAAATAAACAAAGACATGAAAACTTCTACTGAACGCCTTCCGAAGATTTTCTAACCAACTCAAATCGGAAAACTGGCTCCCTTGTTCTAAAACACTGCAGCTCCACTCATTCAGTAATTTGCCCTGACATGAATTTTGGGCGTTTTCTTATAGCAATACTTGTCTTTCTCTTCTGAATTTTCCGGTTTTTACAATATGATCGATACACCAAGAATTTCAAAGCGTGAGAAGATATTGTTCATTTAATCCCAGGAGGGCATCGTAATTGATTGGGTATCGTAATTGACATGTAGAAATCCTGCTATAAAGCAGGATGTTCATGTCTGATGTGCATTGTGATGGTGATTTGCTCTTTCCGCTTCCTTACTAAAGACCGAGGAATTTTTCGGCAAGGGTTCAACAGCTGTGCTGATTGTGAACAGTATTAGATCCCTCAAGCTAAACCATATCGCATAAATAATATAATTTTGGATATTTCAACCATTATGTTCTCAGAAATTATTTTAAGAGAAACTTTAAGCCAACGGTAATTAAATGTAAAAATGTTTTTCCTACAGGCACAGAGTAAAGAAACCTGTTCAGCTCCATGCAAACAGCCCTTCCACCTGTTTCTATACCTCAGTTGAGCCTGATCAGAAGCATAAGTGCTCAGACGAGTCAAGGTCTAGACTCCAGAAAATCTTCCGCATGTAAAAGTTTAGGAAAGTTGTTGCTATTCAATTGAAATTTTTTTTATGAAATTCTCTTTTCACCGATTCACGGCGAATTGTAATTTACGAGCACTGCTTAGAATTTGGATCACTATGGTTACTTTTTTTATGAATTTTGCCATCATGTATGAGCACCTTTACGACCATAATGATGTCACAGTTCAGAAAACAGACGGAACAGCCTACACCCAGGAGAATAGTATCCCAACTTTGAAACATGTTGTTAGATCATAAAGATGCGATTTTGTTGTGCGTTAAAGGTACAGGATAATTGAAAGAGTGATGGATAAAGCAAAATATCATAAAAATTTAGAAGAGTTTCTTTTTCGACTTTATGAAATTCAACGAGTTCTTAATTTTTTTGTTCAAATACGAAGGAAATTACTCATCATTTCTATTGAAACACGGTCAATCTTTAAAATTCTGTCTCTCTATCAGTCTATAAAAAGCCACGTTTCGCTGTAACAAAGATCATCTTCAGACTGAAAAATTAGAGAAAATTTAACAGTTTCATTGATCAAAATGTAAATATAATATTTAAGCTAGCTCTGATGCAGTAAAAATGTTGGAAATCGCAGTACAAATGACTACAGACAATATTTGCACCACAGGAATATGAAATCACAAGACTACAGGTAACAGCGCTGCACAACAGCTGTGTGTTAATGGCACAAGATATTGGGGCGGAAATAGGCTGTCGAGTGGTTGTTTCAAACTTCTAAGCTGCAGTCCTATTGAATTATTTTAAAGTATAGAAGTAATTGCTATTTTTTTAGGGCAGTTCTGATGTGCATAAGAAACTATCATTTCTTGATGTCTTTTAGGAAAAAAAGGAAAACCATCGTGGCTAAGAATATCATGATAAAAAAATAAACTTTTCGGATTCCAAAATATCCATCTTCAGTGCTTTAAAATACAATAAATCAAAGTATCAAAACGTAACTCTAAATCTTCTGAGTAAACCGAATATAACACATTGATATTTAAAAGACATGATAAAACAAAAAACTATACAAAATTGAAACAAACAATGGAAAGTTTCACCGCAGTATCACATTCATTTATTGACGGACGGTTTTTTAAAATGTTCATTGACTCTAAAATGTGAAGATCGGAAAAATCGGCTGTCACCAGCTGTTACCTGACCAAACCATCTAACTCGTTTATAAGAGAATATTGTTTGAAGAAAGACCAAATTTTTAAAAACACAAATTTTAATATTTTAGATTCAACCATAAATTTATCCGATCTTCGCATTTTAAAGTCGGTGTACATTTTAAAAAACTTTTCGTCAATAAATGAATGTGATACGGCGGTGAAACTTCCCATTGTTTGTTGAAATTTTCTATAGTTTTTTGTTCTATTTTATTTTGAATTTCAATGTCTTATATCTGGTTTACTCAAAAGATTTAGAGTTACAATGTTTTGATACTTTGATTTATTGTATTTCAGAACACTGATAATGCATTTGTAATCCGAAACGTTTGTTTTTTATTATGATTTTCTTAGCCACGTTGGTTTTCCTTTCTATTATAAAAGTGAGATTTCCTAGAAATGAGTCTATTTCATTTATTCTTGATGTCTAAGTTGAAGCTTCTAATAGTACTTTTCAGAGATCAGTGTATGTCAAGCCTTCTTATGCTGGAGGCACCTCAAATAATGATTGTGATGCTCCGCAAGCGTATAAAGAAAATGTTATTTATACTCTAATAAAACAGTTTATGAAGTGTGCAGCAACTTGGCAAATTTTCATTCTGAAATGCTGGGAGTGAATTGATTGATATTTATTGATAAGAATTTCCCTAATTCTGGGATTGATAAAACTTTGGTAACTTCTTGAACCGAAACTTTAGCAGTAATAATAAACTTAGACTTAATACACGTCAAATTAATTTATTTCATGAAAACCAAATGCGCAAAAATTAGAAAATTGATGAAGGAGTCTTCAAGAATGTTGCCAAAACTTCTGTTGAGCCAGCCAATGCGGATATATCAATTATACCTGTGTGTATCATACAAATCGAAAATCAATGACCTATTAGTAAAGAATATTATTTCCGGAACCAGGGTCATTGATCTAGATTCTAATCGGAGCGAGTGTTACAGACCAGTTCAAATGTGACTGAAAAAAATGTAAATATTTTAATAAATCTTACAATGGCATTAGACGGATGACCCTGAAACAAAGATTAAGTGGACATAAATATCAAGGTTCTATCATTAATCATTTCCGTGTTGACAATAGTTGTAAGACCTCGAATGAAGACCAATATTTAAGTACAAAATTATTTTATCATATTGTTCAAAAAGAGCATATTGAAACAACAGAAGCACTACTTATTCAAAAACTGAAACCTGCCGTCAACAAAAACACTCATTAGTTTTTTGCTTTAAAATTATTCGGTAGGAGTGTAGCTTAGAAGTTCGACATGACCGCTCGATCGTTTTTTTCGACTCTGTCTCTTGTGCCATTTACTTACTGCCGCTGTGCAACGCTGTGACCTAGTCTTGTGATTGCATATTCCTGTGGTACAAATTTTGTCTCTAGTCATTTTATACCATGACTTTCAGCATTTTTACTGCGTCAGATGTGTATACTAAAAGAATTATATTTACATTTTTATCAACGTGACTGTAAAATTTGTCTTCTGAAGTAGTGGACCATAGATCTGGACGGCTGTTTCAGCAGGACAAGGATCCTAAGCATTCCGCCAAGGTTTCATAGCAACAATATCAAAGTACTGACAAATGCTAATGAATCTGGATAAAAAATTTGCAGAATATTTACGGAGTCAGCTCATAACTCAGATCCATGCAAAGCGACCGACCAACCTCAATGAATTGAAGGTGTTTCAAGAAAATAATAGGCTAAGATTCAAGTCAAATCTTGCCAGGATCTTGAAAAAACTCATACGAACTGTAAACAACTGTAATTCCAAATAGAGGCGCAGCAACAAAATATTAGACAGTTTTTTATGTTCATATCTCAATAATTTCTTCAGTACGTATCGTGAGGAATGTTGTATGAATTCTTTTTGTACGGGACAAACATTTCGTTTTGTTCTTCAGTGGGGTTGTTGATGTCAATCGTATAAATACTTTGTGTAGCATTCACAGCTCCGTTTCTTCGATTAATGCCTTAAAATAAAAGCTACTTTTCTTCTGTCGAGATATCTGTTTCACTTCACTACTTTTTCGATGACCATCGAGTAATCAACGTGAATTTCACTTGTTGGGGGAATGAATAAGAACAAATGAACGAAGTTTTCAGTTCCATTAAGTGTAGAGTTAAACTCGCGAGAAAAACTTCGAATTAGGTATGTCAAAAGAGGCCCGTAAGGGCACAATTACACACTCGCAAAGAAATCTTGACTCGTCTAAGGGATGTTTATTTGGATAAATTCTGAAATACCTAGTGTAGGTATACCAGTCAATTTTGAATAAATACTCAAGTAATTGAAAGGTGAATTACACATTTTCTTTTCATGCGCGGAAAATTTTCTAGTTAAAAATAAACTTGAATTGAAATTCGTTAGTCTAATGATACTGTCTCCGCAAACCTGATTACAGTTTCTATTTTTTCGTTTTTGTCGTGAGCTCATATGCAAAATTAGTGTTTAGATTAATTGAATGTTCGGATTAAATACCGTAGACTCCCTTCAGGTATATCTTGGTTAGCATACGTACGTGGGCCATACAACCCGAAAATACAGAAAAGAATACGAAATCACTGCTATAAAAAATTTGCATTTGTATGCAAGTTTCAGAACATGCATAACGCGTCTATGTTTTTCGTAGAGTAGAAAAACGCAGCATCACGAATAACAAAATAGACCGTCAACGAACAGATCAGTTTTGTTTCATGAAATTATGAAACCAACTAAAATAATTACTATAGTAGACAGGAGCGACAGGACGGCGACAAGATTACGTTCGAACCAAAGTAAAGCTGAAGAGTCGAGTATTGAGTCTCAATACTTAAAAATAAAATTGAACTGATGAGTATTTCAATTTGAATACTTTGCGGCATCAGAGATATCGACGCGGATATTTTTAATTATATAGAATAGCTGAAGCACATAAACAGTGAGCATTGAACTTAGCGATGAGTGTTTGTATTTACTGCGCCAAAAAGTCTGATCATGATTTCGCCACGAGTAATATATACGTGTACATGTACTTATTACCGTGCATTTTCGACTTGTCCACACAATGCTCTAACATCGCATATTTGACAAAATAATTTTCCATGAAATTGAGACCTATGTCCTTGTTTCCAATTTTTATCACAGCTCAAAAATATATAGCCTCTAAATAATATGAGAAAGCATTCGCGCGTTAGGCAAGCGGACCGCAAGTCGGCGTGTCACACTCGCCAGCATTGAGCTGCGCGGTGACGCGTTAGTGTCAGCGATTATTTCTAGTTTTAATTGGAGAACTGCACTGGATGTGGCTTCAACCCAGTCAAAACCAATGAAGAGGACTAACCAAGTTTTATTTAAAGCAATAATATCGCGCGAATGATTTGATGCGATGACTCACATTTCTTTCATCTACGGAAGAAAACTTTGAACGTTGTGAACCAATATCTCCAGGCCTTCGTTATTTTGGTTAAGAAGTTTTTGTTCAGTTAGTTTATCTGATCAAAGTTCGCCATTTTACTCAGTAGCTGGTTTTGAGCCAGTTTTATCGTTTTATTTTTGAGCCTGTGGCCTATTTATGCAGTTTATCTCTTGCAGTTTCATAGAGTTGTCCATTGGCCGGTTCAGGAGCTCGGTGTCGTTATTTGCTTGTGCATGGTAGACTTCAGAAGATTGAATTGCGCGCGCTGGTGGATGTTCTCTCAATGCGTTCGTGTCATTGGCATCTCATGCGTTCATATCGTGCGTTAATCGAATGCTTCATCCAGGAATCGAACACGAGCAGTTGAGGAGCTCGTGAGCTAGCAGAGCTTCTTGTTTCCTGTCGCTGTAGAGCTGAGTCCTGAGGAGCCACATCCGCTGCGGGCTGTGAAGACGCATCTACGTGCATGGAGGCTCTTCCAGGTCTTGTCACCTTTTCTGACGAGCTGCGAGTTTCTGATGGCATGTTTAATTGCATGTGTTCCGTGGTCCCAGATTATAGAAGCACTAGAACGAATGCTAAATACAGGTAAGTTTTCAATTTCGTCTTTTCGTAAAACGTTCATCGTTCCCTTCTTGCAAGAAATGTCCTTAAAAGAATCATTAAATCGTCTGTTTCCACCGTTTTTCCCTGTAACTGCTCTGAATATTCTTCCTTTCTGTCTAATGCAGCATTGTAATCACTTTCCTTGTCGGATCAATGATATACTGCAATTTGAAGAGCAGCTGTTCCAGTTGCATCTTCTACTTGACATGTGACTTCCGGAAATGTGTTCATTTTCATAGAGAGTAAAAAAAATTTTTTCATCTTTGGGTTGTGAAATAATAATGGAGCGATAGTTTTCATAATAGGCGCCCTAATTTTGGTGTAGCTTACTTCCCTTAAATGTATGTCATCCATTTGTGTGCCTCTTAGATGTATGCCATCCATTTCCAAATGGATGTATGTCCTCCATTTAGAGGTCATTCCAGCTGATGTACTGAGAATTATGGTTTAGGTTTACGACACCTCTTGCTACGCCCGTTTCTACATTTCATTTCATTCTACATTCTACATTTCATTCATAAAAATATTTAGCCTCTACACAATATGAGAAAGCATTCGCGCGTTAGGCAAACGGACCGCAAGTCGGCGTGTCGCGCTCGCCAGCATTGAGCTGCGCGGTAACGTGCTAGTGTCAACGATTATTACTAGTTTTAATTGGAGCCCTGCGCTGGATGTCTTGTTGATACCATATAGTTCTGAATTGAGCTTTTTATTCTCCGGAGGATGTTCATCACGGTCGCCCAAATTGATTATCTTTTCAGAAAAAAAAATTCACGGTTCACATTATTTTAACATTTCATCTGGTCGCAGTCGCCTTAGCTCATTTAAGTGTTCCGCCCTGAACAATGGCCTCACCTACAGAACATCGTACGCCTTCCATAGGGCGTATTATTTTTATTGTGCCCATTGCAGGGCAGCAGAGAACTTTTCACTTCTTCATCCCATGGTTAAAATAAATTTTTTTTGGTGTAATCTCCAGCAAAAAAATTGCTTTTAGTTACTTCCTGTCATATGCTTCATCGTTTCTTTTAATTTTGCTGCTGTTTTATAAATTCTTATTCGTTTTGTTCAAAGCTTTAAAAAATTTAGCATAGAATTTGCTGAATTTCAAGCGTCAGATGGATATACTCTCTTAGCGTTGTTAGTCTGGAATCTCAATTCAGCCGTTAGAATTTCAAATCGGTTGTTAGTTTCAATGTGAAAACGAAGTTTATTCGTCAGAGGTCATGTTGAGTTTCAGAAAGACCAGTCGTTCGTGTATCTGATCTCTCGTAGAATTTTGTAACCTGTGATGCTTTACACATTAAATAGACGCTCATAGATTGTCGTATTTCGAATTCGTTTGTTAAGAGCAGAGTTTTAATAATGTTTCTCTTTTTATCGACTGTTTTATTAATTCCTTCGCGCGTACCGATGCGTTTTTTCATCTGGCTTCTGTTTGACTTTACTAGCTCTGTACAAGGGAAACTGCTGGTGTTGCGCGACAGATTTAACTATTGAGCAACAGATATTACAAATATTTGCTCTGAAGCTCACAAATGAATTCTCATCAATGGTTAGAATGAGATACATTTTAGGCTTTTCACTTAAAAAAGGGGATGTTGCCGATGTACCGGGATGTAAGGTCTAGGCACTTGACACCTCTTGCTCTGTACATTGTACATTTCTGTTACTGTCTAATTGATATTAAGCACCATCTTATCAAGCTCCTTAAATGATAAAATCGATTTTTTCTACGGTTTTTCCTTTCATTTTTCGTAATGTTCCGTTTTGACATCAGAAAACGTTTGATAAAAGAGGCTTGCGTTTTTAGGTGTTTTTTCTCATGGTCGAACTAGCCATCATAATCTGTTACTCGTTTTTCATTTTGCAATGTCCAGTATTGGTTTACCACTCGAAATTACTACTGAAAAGATAACTCCACAACTCTTCTTTACTAAAGCAATGTATTCTCATAAACTTTATTTTTACAGTGCGTTTCACGGTGTACGGCTTCAGACCATGGATTTAAAATTACTCCACTTTGCTGATACCTGACTTTTTTACTGTGCAGTTATCATCCAACCAGTAGAATATCTAGTTTGAGACATTTTCCCCATTACGGAATACTCTTCGACGGATTTTTCATGCTGAAACTACACTTCAAGCTTAGGCTGTTTGAACCTTAAAAGGCTTCAGATCTGTTAGATGTTAACTAACCGATTTTCTACGACATAGTTTTGTTTCATTCTAGTTAAGGCTCTTCCCTAAATTACTTTTATCTTGCTCTTCCTTTTGTTGCATTAGATTCTACCATCAGGCTCTTGCCGATTTGATGCCATACCTATTTTATTAAACTACCCTCACCTATTTGCTCTTGACAGCCAAATACTCTCCTTTTTGGGCGAAATCACGTTTATGTCCAAAAATGCCAGTTAATGAGTTTTCTATAACTTGCTTACGAAAAATTGAATCACATGTAATATAGGGCGAGCACAACGAGGGCAGATATTTGTTTATAAATTGGTCCGCCTAGTCGAAGTCTTGAAACTTACATTCATCACTCATCTTGAATTGTGAAAAAATTTTGTTTACTCCTTTGAAATGCAGTGAATGAAGAACTGCTAATGTAACTCTCAGAGGAATACGAGGAATGTTGTCTCTTTGGCTTTCTAAAGCGAGCTCAAGCCATTCGAGAGCTACCAGATTTCTCTCACTGATCAAACTAATAAACCATCAGCTTTAATGTCTTGTACTAATACAATTTTCTGTATGGGTAGCAATTACATAAAGAATCTACGAAGTGTTTCGTTATGATTGTTCTGGTACCTTTAAAAAAAATGATGCTTTGTCAATGAAGACGGATGGAAGTGAAATAATTGGGCTGGAAAATATTAAAAAAATAAACATTCATGTTCTTTTCTTGCTGGGTCGATTGTTTAATTTTTACCGTAGATTGTAAAAGAATCTATGAAAATATTGGATGCAATCCGCCCAATTTTTTTTTCTTGGTCTATTTTGAGGGTTCAAACCATATTCCAGGCTAAATTAGAAAGCCTTGCTCTCTTTTGCGGACAAATTAAAGATATGTTGGTTGAAGATTACTTTTTTGTTTAATCGAGTCTAATCTGCGTAAAATTCTTAATCTTAATAATTTTACAGTATGCGTAGTCAAGCAAAGTGCCTTCTTACATTCAATGCTGCGTTCGATGTCAAAGACGAAGTGATTGTGAATCAGCTGTGATATCTTCGTGTGAAGTTCTTCCGATTGTGATTGTTCCATGCAATAATGGAACAATTACATGAAATTTTTTTTTAATGACTTGTGAATACAAAGCTTCATGTATATTTAATTGCCAAAGTATTTCTCACTGCTTTCCGTTCACATGGTTACAATTTTCTCCTTAATTTTCTTCAATGAAATTCAATTACAAGAACACCTTGAGATTTTTCCTTTCTACAGGATAACCTAAAGCGGAAGTTGACTTTAGTGTGTATATAACTTACTTGAAACTTGAAAATAAGAATAGGAATCAAACTCGTTTTTATTTTAAAAAATGGATTCAAGATGATTGGATATTACAATACTATGATATTAAAATAAATCACAGGATTTGACAGTGTTTATTAAACCCTTTCTAACAATAATTGATTCATATCCTTTTGGCCAAGTCACACGCGAACGTACTGTGTGTTCAAGCCCAACATATGTACAGAGCTGATTCTCTATGACATGTAAATCTTCGCTCACCAAAATCAATTCTAGACGTCAGAATTTCACACTTTCTCCAAATCCAAAACCCGAATTCTCATGCGTCGAAAGTAACTTAAACTTTGCAAGCCGCACATTTTGGTCGATAATCTCAGCAAGCTTTTTTTTATTTTGCTTGCTCTCCAAATCAGTGACAAGATTTTACTAAACTTCTTTGTCGACATCAGAGAGAATTTTCTAAAGAGAGAAAGTTTTGGGTTACTAAAAGGACTCGTGAGGAAAAACCAAGATCTCCAGACTATATTCTTAACAAACTACGGAAGGTAAAACTGGAGTTTTATATTCAACTCAAATTTAAAAACAACTGTCGTAAATAAAGTTAACAATAGCCAACATTCATTTGATCGTGCCTTCATTAAGTTTTCATCAAGTGTCTACAAAAATTGAGTTTTTACCACTGGTCGATCAGCAACATTGTGAAAATTCTCTCCATGTACCAACGGTGGCTCACATCACACTCAATGAGTTCAATAAAGAGAAACGAAAGATCAATATTGAAAAATTTAAGGACTGCCCGGCCAGCTCCCGTCACAATTAGAGTTGGAAAACAGACTTTCAGGAGAGATCTGTGCAAGGCTAGAGCCTACGCTTGTAATCGAAAGAAGTACAGTTAATGAAGGATCAGCACAAGGTCTGAAGAATGGAGCTGGTCCAGTGTGAACGTACATCGCAGCAGTACGAGGTGACATTGATGAACCTCTCGAGCACTAATCTAAGTGTCATAATAAAACTGCTTGCGACTCGCATCACAAAAAGAGCGAAGAAATCGGACCAGGTCACGAGTAAAGGTAGGGAAACTGCTTGAGTTAAAGCAGAAGTTTGGTGATTCTTTCATTAACTGAGAGTTAAAATTAATATTCTAATTTGAGAAAGTAGTTCGATTTTTAAATCATACTCGCCACGAGAGTGACAGGCAACCGCTGTCGACAAGTAGCTGTTCAAGACGCTGATCGGGGCTGCTTCAAATAGTTGCAAACTTGTACGACAAAGCAAAAAGTTAACTTGCAAAGGAGGATTAGTTGCCAATCAAATTCTGTTGAATGTTGCTGTTTCGGCGGATGTTTATCATCCTGTCAATTACGAAGTATTCAATTCGAAATTTTGGTAATCTGCTTCGCACATTCATACCCAAATCAGAGATGTTTAGTGAAGACTTGTATCATGGTTACTAAGACGACCTTTAGAAGGGACAAAAAAAGAATGATGAAAGAATTTCTAAAAATGCTGTTTTTTGCCTTCACACTCAAGTGAAAGATTGAATTCAACCAATTTGAAAAGCCACAAAAAGTTATAACTTCACAATCTAAGGGCCATATTTTCAATATATTTAAATCGCCGTAGCAAACAGCTAGCAGCACAAATTCTTCAAGCCGACTAGCGAGTATCAAAATGTTCCAAACTATCATTTTCCTTAATATTGAGAGTAAATTCAAGACGTGCACCTCATAGCTTACACAAGTTGAGTCACAGCAAGCAGCTGATGATGAAAACATACACTATATGACTCAGTTTAGGAATGTTGTGCTTCCAGTAGTAAGTTGTGTCAAACACATATGATGTTAGTTTATCAGCTGTGGATAGCCCCATATTTAATTTACATAGCTTTTGTACGAAATATGTCAAGCTTCCTCTTTGATTTTTTTCAAGTGAAGAGTAAAGTGGCGTGCATCCACTGGTTTCACGAGATAGTACCCCACTAACAAATTTGTTCCGACATCTTGCATCTTTTAATAGCTTTAAGCTTCCAGCAATCGCTTATGCGAAGAAACGTTTCTTCACGGGCATTTGTTATAACAGAAATTTTTCAGCGACAGGAGGAATTTTTTCAGCGATTGCAGTTATGACTTCTAGCCTACACTATGGTTCCATCAATATTAAAATTTGATCAGAGGCTTTTAGATTTGCTGATTTTCCTTGATCTGTCTACAAAACTCCGTGCTTCGGTATGCTGCTGACTATTTTGATAATATTTTTTGGCCCACGCCGGCGATGAGATAGTCGTGAAACTACCGAGAACGGAATCGGTGTACAGCGAACGCAAGTATTTCCATAAGTCGGACAATTTTTGAATGTTTTGAAATCATTCCGTAGGATCACAACTCACAGAAAAATCAAAAAATGATTTTTTTCGTGATATTTAGGTTCCTTAGGTCGTTTGTAAATCAACAGAGCTAGGTAAATTTAAGTTCCGAACCAAGCACAGGACAGGTTTTACGGAAGATCTGCGTACTAAGGCGTTTGAGTGCCTTTACTAAGTGGAGTTAATCATCATGGATTGGTATTCTATGTCGATCGTCCAACAGGTTCGTTGTCTTGTATAAGTGATTACAATGTTCTGCCTAATGAGAACTGCTGAGTTATGATAATATATCTGCATCAACTCGGAACGGTTTAATCAGCCGTCAACAATGAAAGGAAAAAATTTTTACATTTGAATTATTACCATTTATCACTTCATCATTTTGGACTACTACAGCAGGAAAAATTTGGTGCAGCAGGAAAAATTTGAAAAAGCTTGCAAGGATTTACAAGTGACCGTCTCAATTTGGAATCGATCTAAGCAGGTTCTCCTTTTGTACAGGTGACAAAGGAAAAGAATTATTTAGGAACAATAGAAAATTTATTAAGAACTGTGTTGGGCCACACTGGGACAGAATAACAGCTTGCGTGGGATGGACAATAATGGTCGCCCGTGAAGTTCGGAGGAATCCGCACCCATTTCTCGTTGATCAGAGTGGCCTCGAGTTGTGGTTGCTTGCGTGGAGCAGGAAACCGATCGCAAACTTAGTTCTCTAAAAACTCACCGCAATTCTCAATGATAATGAGAACAGGGAACTGAGGACACCACGTAGGAGTTCCCAATAATCACTATGCTCGTGCACTATTGTATACAGAAGTGTAATCATCATTAAACAAAAAATGTTTTCGATGAAAAAAGAGTTTTATGCGTTGGGTGCAAACAACGGTGAAAGTATAGCAACGATTCTCGCTCATGATATTCTCCCTCAGGACTACAAGTGGCTCCAAACCACACCAAGAAATCGTACCCATTGTTTGTGATAAGTCTCTTTTCTGGACGATTGGAAATTGATGGTAGACATGAAAGACTTCGGCCCTCCTTTCTCAAACAAGCACACTCTGAAATAATTTAAATGATGATTCGTTAAAAACAGATTAGTTATTGCGATTGGTCGTGTGTCCATTTTGGTCGTCTTTGCACTACTGTCATAGCATCATGCATGCCGGTGCACCATAGCGGCTTTGGGATGGCCACTTTGCCATTTACTGCTCGCAGCGCGCAACTCATGTTGAATAGTTTTGGAGCGAAGACGGAATCCTGACATGGCAAAGGATGTTCGTTTTGCCGGCTGTGTTCCTCTTTGTAGTTGTGAGTATTCGGGCAATTATTTTTTTCAGCGCCCGTATACCACGGACGGTCAACTTCGACGTTTTCTCCGTGTTCTCCTTCGCAAAGGACATCTCTTTCCTAGGTTTTTGTAGGCACTCCTAACTCTTGACGCTATAGTTATCGAACAACCCCAAAACTTGGCTGCTCTTGAGATTAACGCTCCAGCGAGGCTAGTGATCATGCCTCCTTCCCCTGTTGAACACTGCTGTTGACCATAATACATAATTTCTTTTCTGGGGACAGAATTTCTCGAGAAATTCTCACATCGAGCTATGATCAACTCATACCTTCCCCTGTTGCGACACGTGGCGGCGCTGCATTAGGCAGTCGAAATACGACAAATTTTGTAATGGTTGTTTTTGTCACATTATTTCGTCCTGCACCTGTAAATAAGTAATAGTGGTGATCTGGGAAGGTATTATAGCAACTGTGTATAGCATGCACTATTTTAGGGGAACACTATCGTCTACTTCGAGAGCAACCTTATGATGAATCTCCTTGTACCTGACTGAAGAGATAGAAACGGGAGAAACGCATTATCCTGAACACATAGATTGCTTAACACGAAAGTTCCTATTATTAGTTCACTCCTTCTTACCATAACAATAATGTAACTTTACTTCTACTCAGAACCTAGAGCATAAACTCCAGAGAGAGTCTCTCTGTGCAATCAGTGGGTATGTTTCCTTGACCAACCTCCAACCCAAGAGCAATTATGGCTGGGAGCTAAGCTTGTACAAGTGTTGAGACTCCAATTCGACCCAGACGATTCTTCCACGTAGCAACGTGCTCTATAGACACGCGTCTTTGTGCATGTGTTTAAACAATTTTGAACTCTCGAGAAAATTTACAGCTCTTTCGAAAGGTAGACCTCTGAAGTAATGAAACTTTCGAACTAGAGAGCATCAATTATTTCTTTCTTAAAAATTCCGCGAAGCTGTCATTCCGTCAAAAACGCGGCGTTAGTTCAATTTTAATGCAATTGGAGCTCATCAATAAAGCAAATACAAATCAAAAACTCATAACATCCTCATTGATAGTGACGAATGAAATAAGCATCCTTCACACTCTAGAGAGTATAAAAAGTAAGTGGTACACAGTAAGCAAGTGGGAGAGCGAGGAGCATTTTGTTGTTAAAGAATGAATCACCATTTACTTTGACAGGGTTACCATCTGATGAATGAATCAACTGTGCGGAGCATTTAATTTTCTATGAAAGTGGGACCATGTATGCATCTCAATCTTTTATTTTATGATGCCGCACAAGATATGAAACAATTTCAAGGATTCCAAAATTCGTTTCGAGCGAAGGTGTATTATATGCTTCCCATCCTTATACGTCATGAAACTGGGATTTTGGGCTTGAAATTGAATTATTTAGACTTTGAGTATATATCTTGAGATGAGGACTTTGTATAAATGAGCCTCATTGATCATATTTGTGTAGGGAATTCAGCTCCACGGTTTGTCTATGTCAACCTCGAAGCAAGAGTGATGAAATCTTTCAGTAGTTACTAAATCACCAAGCACTGTCAGGACGTCGAAGTTAGAGCAGGAGCATCAAACTTGAAAAATAAGATGCTAATAAATCCATCTTTTATCTAACTACTGGGACTTTATCTTCAATACGCTCGGACGTATATGTACTTCAGTACCAAGCTTACGAAAAATGGAACAGAGATAGCACACAAAATCCCCTGATAACACTGAAATATCAATCACTGCATCAAACAGCTTCCTTCATGGGCAATTTTAATTTTATTTCAGAAAACAATTCCAAAATCAATGGAAGACTCCTGATTTTGGAACAGTACCGACCACCACGAAGGTGCTGTATGTAACTCAGCCGGATGGATCCTCGTGAGCAAGTCAGCTTTTGATTCATTGACGAGAATATGTTCCTGACTTACATCAACAGGCGGTAAAACACAGCAGTGCGATAAGGGAAATGAAAACGTTAACGATGAAATGAGGGCATGGTGAATAGATAAGTTACCAAAAGAATACACTCTTCCTTCACATGAAAAAGGGAGACAATGAACGAAGGGAAAGATTACTTTTTATTCCAGTTGAAAGAATATTGTTAGTAATATACAATTTAGCTTCAAATTATTTTGTAAATGAAAATGAGTAAAATCAAGTCATTACTCAAAGAGTGGGTTCCATCAACAATCGATAAAGAACACAGTTGTTATAACTAACACCTGGGTTTACGTAAAATGGTATTTCAATACATTATTACGAAGTACAATTTTTGTGTAAGAGAAAAGACAGCTTTGAACAGAGCGACAAGCAATAAAGCTAATGATGATGCTAGAACTACAGCGAGCAATGCAACTGTAAGACGGGATAATCCCTGTGCACTGGCGCATTTTATTACTACTTGGACGTAGAAATTAAAGGAAACACTTGACAATGCAGTATGAATGAACCACAAAGAACTAAACTGCGATGTTGTAAATGAAAGCGTTCTACGGTCTTGAGGCCCGTTCAATTACGAGGAAATGATACCCCACTAGATAGATAAAAAAAATTGGTGATGCGAATGGAGGAAGAAACAGGCTATCACTATGGGGTTTCCATTAAATGAGCAAACTTTCTAAAATCACTAGCAAGTCACTAGCAAAAAGCAAGGCTGCACCATGCACTCTCCGAACAGCAGGAATGATGTATCATGTAAGGGAGTTGTTATAGCACACATTCTGTACCTGAGCTTTTTTAAAATTCTCAGCTGTCCTTGTGAGAGGCGACCTTAGTTAGATGACCTCATAACTGGACAACCGTACTTTACAGCATTACTGAAGATTCTATTTATAGAAATGAGAGCACCATTAGAGCATACCTGCAGAAATGAACGAATTTTCATTCAGCTTGAAAAAGGGAACGTAGCTCCTTTCTTCAGTTTTATCTCGTTTACCATTAACAATACGTTTTATAAGATTCCACAGAAATTTTAGTGATCTCGTGCTTCATAAAGTTTCCAGGTGAACTCCCCAATCTTTTTTGAACGGGCACATTCTTCTTATTTGTTTTTACAAAAGTATTGCTCATGTAAAATGAAAATATTTTTAGCTATGTTGTTAATGTGAAAACTATTCTTCATAACTAGTGCACACGGCCCGACGAAAATGACGGGATTCAAAATTTTCCTTATATAAATCCTCCAGATGTGGATAACAAATGTGTGTATCCATCATGATAGTACCCGCGATTAAAATATGTTCTACCTGTGCGCTAGTGAAACTCGTGTCACAGATACGGTCATTAAGCATTCTTCAAATCAAATCAAAGAAGCTGTTTCTTAAGAAGCGGGCACCAAACGAGGAAATAAACACACCAAGGGTATCATTAGGTAAGATGGTAACTACTGGTCTCCAACTAAGCCATTTTCAGAATAGCTGAAATTTGTTTTCAACAAAATATTAACTGAAAATTGACGAACCTTTTCCCTTGAAATGGATGAAAATGAAATTAAAAACTGTTCGAAATTATGGAAAAAGTCTAATAGAGTTCACTTACTTCTTGATTAACTCGATCTTAGGCTTAGTTATGAGCATAATGTTCCTGAATATTAAAATATGCAAAAACTAAGTTCGTAAAATTCATCACATGTACACGAAATCTGATGAGACTTTACAGTAACACCGATCGTTGGATTTTCCTTAAAATAAGGTGAGAAACAACAACTTTTCGCCTATATGAGGAGGCTCCTTACCATTAACCGGACTGTCGTCTGCATGAGCGATCTCTTTTCACAAAGATTTTCAATTCTGGAGCGTCCTTCATACCTAGCCTAAGGATGACCACCTTCGAATCCTTAAGAGCAGTTCCCCTCCTTCTAGAACCACCACTCGTCCTTTTCCCCTCTTGGCCGAGGCTATTCACTGGAATCATATCCAGAGCTCAATTTAAATCATTTTCCGGCCGTTGCATCCTCTTGAGATTACTGAAGCTTGCGGGGTAGGGAGAGAGGGACTCTTGTGCCAGCCGAGGGATGAAGCAGCAGTTGCGGTCTCAAAATGCGACGTAGTTCAGAGGAGTGCACCGTTGATAAGCTAATGTAATCACATTAAGCGATCTTCATTCACTATATCATTTGCTCTTTTTTCGATTCATGACGTGATTTTGTCCCAAACGTACATATGAACTACCGATGCTCGAACATCTTCAGTTTTTCCCTTTCCGTAAATCTAAACCAGAATGTCAAGAGATAAATAAAATGCTTGTATACTCGCCGTGGTGCAGGAGTTGGTTCTTAGAGCTCGAAAAGCTAGATTCTCTACTACATATGCTGCGATTGCATGGAATGTTAATGCAGTCTCATCGAAATTTTTTGAAATTTTAAGCGAACCAAATTTATATGATATACATTTTTAGGTTTATTTCATGTGGTGGCTTGTTGTAAAGTTATAGTTGAATGACATTTATATTTTTCTGGCACAATGTCAGTGAAAATTGGTATTAAATAAAATTACAAAAAATTGCTACTTCACCGGAATAGGCCCATTGTTCATTCCTGTTCATCCCTTCTTCCCTGAAATCAAAATCGCGAAACCACACTGCTTGGATAAAGACCACTGCAGCGTCCATCGGTACGAGGTCGGTGTCAGTGTTTTATGAAGATACAGATGACATTGTGTGAAAAGGAAAGTAGACGACCCAAATTTACAAGAAGCTAATCAATAGTCTGAAATGAGCTGTTGAACGTTCTGACTCGTCCACCAGTACTATTACATGTCCCACAGATTCGGTGACCGCCATCAACATCATACAAACCCTGCACAGCGACTTGCCGTTAAACTGACGATCGCAATTCTAACTGTCGCTTGAGCCAAATGTAGTGTAAGTATAAGAAGCCATTTTTAGAGTGAAATCGGGAAAATCCACGTATATATAGATGATGGTGGTGACATAATCACAGTAGCTTAAATGGCCTGAAGTTTAGCCAGTCATGAATGAAAGAAATTGGTAACTGACAGAATGAGGATAAAGATGAGACATACATCTCACAATGAACGAGAACCAAGATTAAAAATTGTTCTATAAATTATAAAGGAAGGCGGCTTCTACAGGCAGGTGCAAGTCGAAAAGGGCTTATAGTCAAAATACTGCGTCTAATTTTAAATAGTGTAACGTTCCTCGCCCGAGTTTGTTTTAGAGACGATGTAGCCTCTCGTGTTTCAAGAAAACTTTCATCAAAAAAAAATATGAAACACCTGCAATTGAAAGGAAATATTGACTGATGCTGTTGCCACCATTGATGTGGTGCATAAGATTCTTACCTAAAAACCTCACCTTACCTTGAAGGATTCCATTGAAGGATTCTTACCCAAAATTCATCCCTGTCATACATTTTACGGAGCAATTATAACGCGCTTGAATAGTAATTCGTATAAAACAACGAAATCGTCCTCAGTTTGTGATAGATCTTAGAAATCTACCAACTTCCATGCCTTCATCATAAACTTATTAAAGCTTACAGAGTGATTATCTCACTTATTACAACGCAATTAAATTATGGGAAAATAAGAACTTTTTCTTTGAATTCAATAAATGTAAATTTCATTAACATGAAGTTTCTTAAATGGTAGATGATGATGACATTGGGAAAATACTCTAATAAATGCTCATGTTAAAGTACTAAACGTTACTAAATATTGAAACTTGGATGCTTTGCGTTGCTGCGGGGCACTGACGAAGTTTTGTTTACACGTCACTGGGAGCGTAACTGTGTGTTACATTTCCTGGCTTCAGGAGCACAAAAGTATTAGCTCATCCTGAGACTGAATATACATTAGTAATGATAAACGTGTAAATTCAAAACAATTTATAGAATGCCAAGGTTTGCACATCCTAAATTGTCTGATTTAAATTAGAATTAGAAATGGACAATAAAAATGGGCTATAGAAAATGTAATGATCAGTGATATGAACAAAACACGTTATCTTTTCATATTATTAATCACGTCAGTGCCTACTTTTTTCAATGAAAACTTTAATATTTTATTCGATTAGCTGTATCAATAAAGAATTTTGAAATATCCTGAATAATAGTGTTCGTTTAATTATGTTGTTTCAACATATTTTCACTCCGAATAACTCCTGTTCCAATTTCTCATAACTGTTCTTCTATGTATTTATGCTCTATTTCTCTCAAATAAACCAATTTTGTTTCATTATGCGTGTCACCATTCCAGCACTAATGTAGTTAATGTTAGTGTACACATTTACTTGAAGCAAAATTTATCCAACTAGTTCCATCGCAGTAAAGTTAATGTTATAAATAAGAGGAAAACTAGCGTTGCTGCAATATATTCAATATACTTGAATAATTTCATCTCATACCAATTTAACTGCAAAAAGTAATGAAAAATTCTCGAACGCCAAATACTTCTGCATTGTTCCATAAGAAAGATGAACAGGCAAACTTACCTATAATAATATAAGAAAATAGTACCCAGGTCAAAATTTTTACGGTTCATTCTTAAGAATTAAAAGGGACATACAGAGACATTTTCTGCAAACATGGGAGAAAGATAAATAGATTGTTCCAGCTGGCGCAGATCATATAGCAATGACGCTTTCGAATATCATGT
>JACJUY010005198.1:0-35854 GCA_014220935.1 Platorchestia sp. MABIK
GATACCGATACCGATACCAGGAAAATGACCGATACTTGCCGATACCGATACCGATACATCGGTACATCACTATTTTTGGGACAGGGAAGATCTACAACAAGACACTTTACTTCCATGAAAGATTCCAAATGAGAAATAACTAATTATTTTTAGTAAATAGAAGGCTAAAATAATTCAGATAAGAATTTAGAATGCATAGTAAAATTCAGAATACCCAATGAATAAGTTAAGTTAGACAACTAATTAGAGGAAGGACCTGGATGCAGAATTGCAATGAATGAGGAAATAAGGATTAATTAATTGGAGTAAGGAGCTCATGAGCAGAATCTCAATGAATAAGGAAAGTAAGAAACAATTTAGTTGAGTGAAGGAAAAGAAAAAAAAAACAAGGAGATAGCAATGGAGGCTTTTAAAACAAAGATAGAAATCCTGGAAGATTATCTATATATGAGATAATCAACAGTATTTTTCCTGAGGAAATAAGTCCTCATAATAGAGAATAAATAAACCTTGCTAACCCAAACCTAATGTCTAGCTTATGGCCTATGAGGGATTGGACCTACCCAAGAAAATTCTATTATTGTGTTTCTCATTAACTAAAATGACAAGCTCAATAGTCAAGAAGCCCTAAAATAGTAATTATATAAATAAAATAATAGCCAATGTGATGAAAATTGTAAGTTGACTTTTTTTTTGAGAAACTAAAAACAAATTGAAACAAAAAATCTCTTGACAGCACAAGATTTATACATAAATTAGATATTAGTTGAAGCCTTCCTGACAGCAACTAAGGCATTCTAAAGAGAGGATAGCACCATTTAATTTGGACTTGAAGGAATGCAGAATCCATAAAAAAGGTACATTGAAATAACAAGTGCAGAAATAAATCATGAAATAAAATAAAAGCTGAAAAAGAGCGTGGTAGGTGCTTTAAAACAGAACAGCAGATAACAAAATAGATGGTCCTTAACATAACAAAAAATCTTCTATTTCAATGTGAAAAGTCATACCTCTCAGCTCAAAAACTCATATTTTCCCTCTACGATTGCAAATTTCCATAGATGCAATAATTGTATACACTGAGAGATCATAAATAAATTAACTGATGTATAAAATTATCAAATGAGAACATGCAACAAAGATCTTATAAAAGTTGTTTTTGCAGTAGTACCTAAATTGGGTCAATTTTAAGTTTAATGCGCTCATGGAATTTACAATTTGGTTCCCAAGAATCAGTAAATAAGCATGTTTGAAAGATTTTTACATGAATGATATTTTACTTGCTGATGCATCATTTATGAGGTATAACATGAATTACGTTCAGGTAAGAATAAGATTGTGTGGTCGGCTGCAACAGCATTGTGAGGTTAAGTATTTCTTATAAAAGTTTAGTAAAAACAGGCAATTGCTCATAATAAAGCAACATTTTCAATATGGAAGTCACAAAAAATTTCCAAATCTTAAATCAATAAAATAATGGTTCTGGAATCTATCAACTACTTTGCAGATTTTGGACCACTGACAAGTCCACATAATGGTAGAAGTCCACTTAATCTATGATGATTTGTCTTATATCTAAAACGAAATGTACATAAAGCACGAGAATAAATATCAAAATTTTAACAAACATTCAATGAACTGAAAGTAAACTAATAACTGTGTACAATACCTTAATGCCTCAAAAATATTCAATTTCACGAATAAAAAAAGAAAGACTCGCAAGAAACGGGTGTTCTGGAAAAATGACGTCCGAAGTTGATCCGGATTTTCTTCACATCCGTAACTTATTCGACTTACGGAAAAAAATTGCATTAGTTTTACCATCACGATGACCCACTTCCTAGGGCTACAAAAAATCGTGACGCGGACGTCTGTAAAATATTAAGGCAGAATTACAACGGACAGAATACACAGCTCTAACTAGATTTTATTGAAGGTAAGGACCTGAGAGTTGTTTTATGAAGGTGAGGACTTGAGCATCCTCAGCGTTATTTTATTGAAGGTAACAATACAATATTACGCTCAGGATGATGAAATTCGCTAAATTTATTCTGAAGTTCACCAACTTGATTACTACTGACAGCGTGCCCAGCTGTGCTCGGAGACAGCGCTTCCGTGAGAGAAGAAAAATGAATGCGAGCAAGTTACAGAAAACGATCAAAAGAAAACGAATGGTAACACCAGACCTTATCCACTCAAGTGACTAACACAGGAACAAGAAAGAAATTAATTAACTCCGGGGGATGCAGCTTTCCTAGACTTCTTTAACAACTGACGAATGACGATGCGAATCAGCGCAACTGTCTTCGTTTTCGTTACGTGTAGCAGACGACCATTCCAAAATGAGAAAAATACCGATTCTATTGAGACGTTGATTAGTATTAATTACTGCGATCACTGAGAGAAAAATAATTGTTTCTTGTTTTTCTAGTAAAATTTCAGGTCTAAAACCAAAGCTATTACAAACCTTTCGATTGCCGGCAATTTGACGAGATACCCTTTACAAGACCGTCTCAAGATATCCGTCGCTGAGAAGCTATATCCTAAGATTGGTGGGAGGACTACACTTTATAAACAAAAATGACAGAAAAGGGGCCACTACAATTTTCACACTTCGTGAGAAAATTGGACTTCTTACATTTTAGAACTTATGTAACTTATATTTCGAAGATCTAATTCATTTTCTCACGTATTGTAATAATCGACTAATTAAAGGTTATAAAACGAATCATTTAGAAAATAAATTAAATTTTATAAACGTTACCTGAATCTACTCCAGAACTATAAAATCAATGCAACTCCAGTCGTAATACGATTCACAACGCGCTCATCAATAGCTGACGATAAGCTCACCAATTTAACGCTGAGTGAGTTGACAAAGGGTCTAAGATTGAAAAACAGGTAGTTCAAGTAAAATTCTTTGTGAACACAAATACAATCAATAATTAACTACGGTGGGAGTAGCAGTTGAAGGGGGATTTGATCTTAAAATATCATTAAATTATAAAAAACTCACAAAATTAATACAAATTCGATGTTGGCTACTGACAACAGAAAGGTCGGTCGGCTACGCTTTATTACTAAACATAGCCACTGCTTCAAGTCCAGACTTAAATCACCAGCTTTTCCAGTGACGCAGCCAGCCGAAATTTTCGGGTTGGTGGTCAAGATCCCCTATAAATAATTTCGGGGGGGCCAGCAGACATTAATTATTAGCAATTTTTTTATTCATTTACTTAAAACAGTTACTGAAACTGGTCCCCAGCTCAACATTTCGGGGGCCATGACCCCCGTGGCCCTTCCCTGGCTGCGTCACTGTGCTTTTCAATCAGGTCAATAGAACCCGTGATTCATCACCGGGACCGCGCATATCGGACATTGCTTCACAACAAGGTACACCAATTGTTGATTTGAGGCCACGAAGGTAAGTCATGTTGGTTCATTCCCACGTTCGAAATTGACCATGCTGCTGGTGGAGGCGGTACTTGCTTTAATCTCCTACCTCAGATTGCGTTATCGGGCTCCCAGAGGCCGACCCTTGTCAACCGTAGGCGTCCGACGCGTAGTTTGTGCTCTATAAGATGAGGTGACGCACTTTAAATGTCACTTTAATGACAGTTGGTGACAGTGTGTGGTTGTAGTTTCTCAACTTTAATAAGAGTAATTTACAGTGTATGTTTGTTAGATGTTAACTGTAGTGAAAGTTGTTTACAGTCAATGGTTCTTAGATGTTACTGGTTGTGTCCACACTATTGCAGTCATGTACAGTTGAGCGAGTGAGTTTAAAATTAACAGAATTAAATCGAGGTAATAACACATGGTACTAATTGGAATGATTTGTGAATTATTCCACAGCTCCTAAAGGATGGGAGCTGAGTAAAGCAACCTAAATATAAATATCGAGTTCGTTTTAAAACGCTCTGGGTCTGCATATTTAATGAAATGGGTTTTAAGGATGTAGGTAGTTCGTTTATTTTACGATGAAGTTTATTGTTTAAGTTAAACTTTCACACGTCAAAATGATGTGATCCTAAGAACATGTAATATATACGTGTCAAGCCTTCTGGGATCATTTTTTCATTCTCGCTTTCAGAAATTTTTTGTCCTCTTTTTGCTATCGGGAACTTCCATCTTTACATACCTTCAGTCTATATCTCAATCTGAATCTCAACCCAAACTATGATTTTTCTGTAAATTTCAAACTTCATTTTATTCAATTTGCTCTTATCCTATTTAAACTCAGCTTAACATAATGTTTCGTCACATACAGAGCATAAACGCTATTCATTTTAAACTCCCGTTAACTCCATTGCGCCTTGTAACCCTTGACTTGACCCTAAAACCTACCTTCATTCAACCTAAAATAACTTTGTGATATGAAAACTGAAACATCCTAGTTAAACATGAACTGTAATAGATAACGTGTAAGATAAATTTGGCAATTGATAACCCACATCTAGAAAGCATATGTCATGTCCCTTGAACAATCGCATGTAAAATGATCATATCCGAGTTACCCCCAGTGGATTCTATTCATATCTCTTCATGGTGACCTACCATGAAATAAATAACGATTGTACCTACCTACTTACCAACTTAATTATTTCATAAATATGATAAATGGACGTAACGCCTAGTGCCAAATAAGTTTTTTCCTCATTGTGATTACGCATCACCACGCAATAAATAGTCAAAATGTTAATGGTTTTACAAACATTTCTTAAGCTAATGATGACTCTTCTACTTGCCTAAAAAACAGTCTACTCGGTTGCTTCAGTTACTCAAAGATTGAGAAGCTCATGCTGCCTGCATGCTGTACATCAACGAAGACGCGAAGCGTACAAAAATCCGGTTACAGATGGCTGGTTATTTGGTAGTTTCGCAGTTTATTGAGAGGCAATCAGTAAAAAGAATAACGGAAAATATTCTGCCAACGTACTATGCCTAATTTTTTAGATCTACGATGCGGACTTTGGTAACAAAGGGAACGCATTTTTGCCTACGAAATTATTGAAAATTTAATATTTACCTATGAAAATATTGACAAGAAGTTTTATAAACGTGAACCAAATATGGTGCACAATTTTCGCAAACGTCTAGCAAAAATGACGTGGTCGGAGAATATGAGTAAACACTTCATTGTTTTAAAAGTGGCCTTAGTTTCTCTTATAGCTTCCACTTTCCTTTATAGAATAAGTTCCAAAGTTAGACCATTGCCGCAAATTTATGCGATTGAATTCAAAATAAGAATGCCAAATAAGTGGATGCAAGCCATGCAACTATTCCTGAATACTCACTATATCTCCAACACAAAAAGGAGCAAATGTAAACTCATATTCTGTGAGTAATTGCACGGGGGTGTTTTGTTAGTGCAATAATACGGTCTTTTCGATCCATTCTTACTACTGATGTAAAGAAGTCTGACGGAGAAGTAATAATATAGAATATTTAGTAAAAGAGTTTAAAGCCTTCTGGGATCATTTTTTCATTCCCGCTTTCAGAAATTTTTTGTGACCCAAAAGAAGTCGATTACCAAATTATACTTGAAAGAATACTTTGAAATGAAGCCGTCAGAAGCTCCCCGAATGCTGAGTTGCCTCGTAGGGTTGGCGGTGCTGCTCATCGTCCCCAGTGAGGTGAGCGTCGCATGAAGTGTGCGCCATGATTGTCCATGAAAAATCCATCCACTGACTTTAAATTTTAATAGCTGTAGGAACTCAAATCTATTCAATCATACTTATATCCAATGTAAGTGTAGCTTGATTAAAAAAATGAAGAACTACATTGAGTCTTAAAAATTCTTAATCAGTGGAGATATTTTTTTTTGGACACTTTGTCTCTTTTGGCCGGCAAATAGCGCTTCAGATGTAATTATCCGTGCTTTAATGTTGATGCTATCAACACTCTCATCACTGTTATAATTTAGATGTCATTTTAAAGTGATATTTATGATTTAAACAATAACATTTAACGCTATTATTTAGATAATTTAGGACGAGATTTGTTATTTTAAAGTACTCATGTAGGAACAGGACCGTCCAATGTGAACAACTTGCTATTCTAATTTAATTTTTGGTTTGTAGTTTGCAGTATATCTGAAATATGTGTCTAAAAAATTTCAACTTAGACGTTTAATTGCATTGATTTTTATCCTTTTTCACTCGAACTTATCTCATTTTTCTGCATATACAAGGAACTATTGCCTTTCTTCACTTTTTTATCGGTTCAGTTAAGAAAGTTAGGGAAATAACATCTGTTCAGTGCAATAAAACAATATATAAAAAGGTTTCAAGAGCTTTGTTAACTTCGTCAAAGATCCAGTAGCATATACGAGTAAACATTTGTTCATGTACTGAAGAAAACTGAAAGCATGTTTGAATTGGTATTTCATTGCGTACTTTTTCCAGTTTGTAATAAGGCTTCAAGATAACAGAACGCTTAAAATCGAATTTTTCGAATAATGAAATGACTCGAGAAATGTAAATGTCTGATTCATTTGAGTCTAATTCACGAATTCCCATCATTCAAGAATTCCCATCATTCAAGAATTCCCATCAACAAACTCAATTTTCTTTTCATGTTTTTACATGATAAAAACTTTATTTCGCGGAAAGGTTCAAAACGGTCAATTTTTCAGTCGTGATTTCATATTTTTTCAGTGAAAGAATATGACAAAATTCATCACAAATTTTTAAATTTGATTCGGAAACAGCTAAAACTTGCTTGATAGCCACGAATAACGAGAAATATGAACCCACCTAGTAACCGGAAATAATTAGCTAAATTTTATTTCTGAGAATTCAAAATACAAAACTAGTCTCCAAATATGAAAGGGCATGCGTCATCTTATCATCTGCGCAACTGTTGTTCAATTTCCGCGTAAGCCAAGGATTCATGATAAAAGTTCGGATTTGATAATTAATAATGGATGTTCACCTCCGCAGGTCTCGAGCCGGAGTTTTACGATCGATTACGATCAAGATTGTTTCTCCAAAGACGGCGAGTGCATCCAGCTCGTGTCGGGCTCCATCCACTACTTCCGAGTTCACCCCACGGACTGGACAGACCGCCTCAAAAAACTCAGATATGCTGGATTCAACACCGTGCAAACGTGAGAAATTATTCTGAAGAGCTTTACTTCGTTGAATGACTGTTCGTAGTCCATAAATGAAGTTAAAATACCCGAGCTGGTCGTGATGGAAAGGGGTTCAACAAAGCCTAAGCCTTTCTCTTCTCGCCGATTAACCCGACGTTGCCATTGCCCTGCAAAGAAAGTGACACAATAGAAAACTTATGAGAGGACATTGATGCTAAAATAAGGGCATTACTTCGAATTGAATATTTAATTGCTCTATTCTTGTCTCCATGACTATTAACTTTCTTTTCGGTTCAGTTATTTTAAATAATCAAATCCTCTTGCTGCGATAAAATCAAAACAATAAAAAAATCCAGACAGTTTATAAAATAGTCAACTTCGAACTGAATTTTAAATTACTTTATTCTTTCAGATACATTGAATGGGCTAGTCACGAGCCAGAGAAAGGACAGTTCGACTTCTCTGGCATGAACAACTTCACTGACTTCGTAAAAAAGGCTGAAGATGAAGGACTCATGGTTATCATTCGCCCAGGGCCTTTCATCGACGCCGAACGAGATATGGTTAGTAACGCCCTTTTCAAAGTCACAGTGACAGATATTTTGTTGCTGTTTCAATGAACGTTTAAGACACATTTTAATTTGTGTAAGCCGTGCGTTATCGCACAATTGCGTATGATACTCTCCCTGCGTTCGACATAGAGTGTGCACAGTAGTTTCATTTTTTAAGTCGGCCGAACGACGTATCTGTGAGAAACAGAAATTGGAGAAGCAGATGCTTCGCTTCTACAAAATATAAAATGAGCTCGGAAGCGAGGAGACAGAGAAGTATGATGTACAATAATATTGGCAAACAGTTCGGGCCAACTATTTTGCAGCTGAAAGTTTCAAATTTACCTTGGCGTCTGGTAGGATTGATATTTTTTCAAATACTGATTGATTCGTTCGGTTTTCTGATGTATTATAAATATTGTGTCTAAGGATTTAAGTTATTTTTCTTCTATCATCGGTTTTGATAAACTAAAATATAATTTTTCGTGATGTCTTGCCAATGATTGTGTCAATCCCCGAAAGAAAAACCTACTTCGTCTTGTTTGCCTCAGTGGCAGTCATGAGAAACTTGAGAAGCCAGGATTTTTTTTTAACCAGCTTATACTCTTGTGCGTCTCTCTCTCGTACTGTTGTCCAAAACGAGTAAAAGGTTTTCTTTTTCACTGCTTGCAAGAATCCTAAATCATTAAATAATAAGCTACGACAATTCATTTGACGTTTAGACTGCGAGGTAACTTGAACATACTGTGATTCCTGATTTTCTTTCCCAGGGAGGGCTCCCATACTGGCTGCTGGCAGAATCTCCCGCCCTAGCTCTGCGCTCGAGCGACCCTTGTGAGTCGATAGCCAAAAATCGGTGCTGCTACAGCGTGAGGTCTACTTCTAGCTAGTACCATAGCGTGAGGTCTACCACACTATAGCATGAGATCTACTTCTAGCTAGTACGAGGTCTACCACACGATAGCATGAGATCAATTTCTAGCCAATACCATAGCGTGAGGTCTACCACACTATGGCATGAGATCTACCTCTAGCTAGTACTATAGCATGTAGTCTACCACACTATAGTATGAGATCTACTGCTAACTATTACTATAGCGTGAGGTCTACCACGCTATAGCATGAGATCTACCTCCAGCTAGAACTATAGCATGAGGTAAGGTTAAGTTGCTAATGGATATAACTTATTCCCACACATTTAATTTAGCGATTAACACTTCATTTGTACATCTGAAACTGCACCTGTGTAGGCAATATATGGTGGCAAACCTCACGCTATGGTAGCACCCAGAATTCTACCTTGGTCAACTAGAGAAATTTACTCCCCTCCTCCCCCACCATTAGTTACCTGCAGGGTTATCAGATACTCAGTGACAAATTTCGATAGTGAAAAACTTAAATTTGAGAATCTTGACCAGAAAATACAGCGCAAGATCGAAAAAAATTTTCAAAGTGGACAGTCAATTTGCATGGCATTTTGCTCTTTCCAAGGACGTTTATATCCCGATGAAATTCTCATATGTACAAAAAAATAAAAAGAACCCCATTCAGTTGACTTCATATTACCACCAAGAGCAATACGCTGTAGCTGCAGAGGACGTATCATAACAGAGTTCGTTAACATTACTGAAAATTTGGTGGAGACTTCCCACCGCTGTTCAGACACACTTTCACTTCCTTCCAATACAATGATACAACTTTGGATTAAAAGATCTTCAAAAAATTTTTTTAGCTGAAGTGTTTTTTAAACCAAGATTTCAATTTTCGTGGCAAAAGTCGTTTTCAAGGCTTAATCCAAAAGATATTTTAGGAAGATAGAGTATGGGTAAATCACTTAAATTTTAGATATGAGAGACAATTAAATTTCGATGGAATTGACATAGTATACAAAAAATAAACAAGACATCAATGAATTTGGGAATAACTTAGTTCTAAAAATTCTCTCTCTCTCTCTCAACTTTTAGGGAACCGATTCTATTACATATTAAACTCTCCTGACCATCGCAACCCCTTCCATAAACCAACTTATCTATCTCTTCCTATGCTAACTTTAAATATGTTGGCCACAACCTAACATGTCGCGACGTATCCTAAGTAAAACCATAATTTTTTTATTTACCTGACGACCGTTGACCTAGTAACGACAATCAACCGAAACCAAAATACTGTTTTAAGCTCATATTGTATCGAATTTTTAACGTAAAACAGCGTAGACACAACACCCAGCTCTTTTGGTATTTTAGATCTAGCCTTAATATGTATGCACAGAAACAAAATGACTGAAAATATCATTCGTTGTTTGAATCATTTCATGGATCAACTCCGCTAATAATTCAATGACGTGGGCCTTCTAGCATACGTGAGTTCTGCAGAGAATGCAGGTTTTTTTTTCGCAGGCAGAGAATTTTTGCCCTTTTTTCAGCTTTCCTGTCGCTTGTGGACACTTGGTTCGTCGACCAACTGCTGCCAAAGATACGACCTCTGCTGTACTCTGAGGGTGGCCCAGTCATCATGGTGCAGGTGGGCAGAAAGATGCTTTATAGGTCAACGAGAACATAATGAAGTGCTAGGTCCTCTTGAAAACTTACTCGTCCATGAAGATCACGGAGGGGCTTATAGAGATAGGTTACATGGGTATCAAAACATTTACAAAGTACGAGGTGATATTACATGAGATAATGTTGCACTAGCTGTTAATGTGCTTTATATAGTATAAGGAGCTTCAAGTTCTTTTTTCCATGAACGTTTAATTGTGGAAAAGAATTCGATTTCATCAAAATGAAAGTAAATATCTTAGTTATAAAAACACAGCATATCTTTTTTTGACCTCCTCTCCCATCAATCATTATCTCCCATCAAAAGAAGCTACAAATCTACAAAGTTGAGTTCATGACGATGTACAGGTGGAGAACGAATATGGCAGCTACGGCTGTGACTTCGAGTACACCGCTCACTTGAGGGACAGCCTGAGGGCGCAGCTCGGAGATGACGTTCTGCTCTACACCACCGACGGCTCCGGCACCTCCTATCTCAAGTGCGGCAAAGTTGCCGAGGTCTACGCCACCATCGACTTCGGAACAGGTTCGAAAACTCCAAGTGGAAGAAGAGAAAAGAAAAGAAAAACAGTTTATTTCAAATGCAGATGATACGAAAAGCCGAAAAGAAAGAAAATAAAAACAGTATCTTCCCAAGACGATCTACACAGGCGTGTTACGTCATTTTACATTTTTACCTTCACTTCAATTTTTTCTTTTATCCAGGTGCTAATTTGTCTGAAATATTCAAAAACCTTCTGCCTTCCCTTCCATTTTTCCCTTTTTTCAGGTGCAAATTTATCTGAAACATTCAAAACAAACAACATCGGCATCTTAGGATGCTTTATTTCCAATCAAGCCTGATACATATGATCTTAAGCATTGGTTTTTCAAATGTCTTATAACTAACACTATATATAGGACACTATGACGGTTCCCCCGTGAAGCCGGTACCCATTTCCGACACCTGGGTTGAGTGGGGTATTGTGCTTGAGCTTTCCCTTACACCCAACGGGGAAAATCGCCGCGCCAGTGCCGGGATACGAACCCGGGCCTCCAACATGCAAGGCCGATCCCTTAACCACTGTACCACAGCTCCTTTCAATTTTTTCAAAGAACATTCTACCTTCCCTTCAATTTTTCCCTTTTTTGAATGTCAGAAACATTCAAGGAACATTTTACTCTCCTTTCAATTTTCCCCTTTTTCAGGTGCAAATTTGTCAGAAACATTCAAAGCTCAGCGTTTATTTGAGCCGAGAGGCCCGCTGATGAATTCCGAGTTCTACCCTGGCTGGTTGGACCACTGGGGCTCCCCTCACAGCACAGTGGAGGCGCAGGTGAGGTCACCTCGATACCTGCGTCTGTCAGGTGAAGCTTCATTCTCAGGTCTCTCGAATTAACTTAATATTCTCCTCTTGGAGCCATAAGCGAATGTATTAGAAGACGCAAAATACGCTGTCAATATTTTCCACGCTGAGCCATGAAGTCAATGTAGTAGAAAACATAAATTACGCGATCAATGTCCTGGTTGATATTTTCGTCGTAGAATAATAAAGCCAATGTAGTAAAAGACATAAATTACGCGGTCGATGATGCAGTCAATGTTGTCCTCGTTGAGCCATAAAGATAGAGTAATAAAACACGTAATATATTCGTTCAGTGAGGTCGATATTTATAAGAATTTGAATGTTATAGAAAAGAATGAAATGTTTTTGAATGAATGTATGTACTTGTACATCAAAAAAATTTTAGGTGAGCTGATGTACCCGGTCGTCCAAAAACGAAGACGCTATTATTAAGTACTTAAGTACTTAAGTACTATTAATCATGCTTATAAACCTATTACGTTTTTGCCCTTTTTTTGCAAAACGTACTTAGAGCTTTGTGGCGTAAACGTTGAAACATTCTCTGTATGGTTCTGATTTCAGCAACGTAGTTACTAATCGTCGCCATGGTATCTCGAAATGCTAAGTAGGGAGAATCACAAAGCTTATAATCGTATAGCAAGATAATTTGATATTGTTACATTGCAAAGTGCGATTTAATTTGGACTGAATTGGGCTTTTATGAATAATAAAGGTTTCTTCATAACGACAAGATTTTTGCTACACAATGTTGATTTCAAAAGTAAAAGTGAGCCAAAGACAACATTTTCCAAAACTTCACCTCAGCAACATCGAAAATTTTACCACAGACGGTAGCGGACTCGCTGAACGACCTGCTAGCTTACGGGGCCTCGGTGAATATGTACCTCTTCCACGGCGGCACCAGCTTTGGCCTCACCGCAGGTAACGTGACTGGTATACCGCGCTTCAGTTCAATGTTTGTCAACATGTGACACGAAGGCACAGAATATTTTTCATTCAATGCCAGATTAGATTAGATTATTAGTTAGTTTAAGCCTCCCTATCCGCAACAAATGCAGTCCAAAGAGAGGAAGAAGGAAAGCACCATTTAGTATGGAGTTAAGGGAACGTGGAACCTATGCAGAAAGGGCATAGAAACAGTAAGTTGAGAAAGAAGTTCGTGAAACAAGATCAAAGTTGAAGAAGAAAGTAGCAGGCGCTGAAAAACAGGACAGCAGTGAACCGAAAAAAGGTGGTCCTTAATATAAAAAAACACTTTATTTCAACAAAATGAAGGCCTACCTAATTTAACTCACAGCTCGGGCCCTCACACATTTCACTCAATGCCATTTCCAAGGTCTTACCGAATAACGGCTGTCGATCTGGAACTAGGATGGCTATTGTTGTTTGATGGTTTTTCATTCAAGGTCAGGTCGTAAAATAATTGAATTGATTTACTTATTCATGAACTTCACTCACAAGTAAGCATCCGTGGTTTCAGGCTCTAATTTGAACGGGGATTTTGAAGCGTGTCCCACCTCGTACGACTACGACGCGCCTCTCAGCGAGGCTGGGGACATGACCCATAAGTACGACCTGGTCAGGAACGTCGTGGGGCAGGTCAGTTGCGAACACGACTACGGTATTCAAATTGCGTTCTGAAAATTTTACTTCAATATGTATAGTTAATGTGTGAGTGCCACTCTATATAAAGACCTAGATTATTTTGTCAAAAATTTTTAGCCCTAAATTTTTTTAAATGTGCAAATTTTCAGCGAATTAAATTTGACGATGAAGAAATAGGATGTTGATTTCAGGTGAAATTTTAATAATGAACAGTATCATAGATATTACAGCAGTCAGCACCTTCGAGAGTGGGGGAAGATTTCAAAGCATGCACTTCTGACATACCAAAAACATTTGCTCGTTATTTTGCCTTCTGCTTTGTGTGTCACCATTTGGTGTTATTTAGCCAAAATTTTAGTTAAATAACCGGGGGCAAGTAAATTAGTTGCAATCAACTAATTATAATCATTCCTTCATTGTGAACCGAGATGAATAATTTGCAGTGAGCTGAGTTTCCTAATTTAGTTTCAAGGTGCATCATTCTGATAGTGAAACCTATAGTCTATGAAAGTCACGCTGTATAGTATAATCAATTTTCACATCTGGCAGACCAGAGAACTGAAAATTTAATAAGTTTTCTCTGACAAAGTTTCAAGGTTCTCGAGTGCCTTGCCTTTAGCCCTTAACCTAATTAATTTTACTTTCAGGTGTTATGAATGCGAAAGTTTTCTCAGAACAATTCTGACACCAGGAGGGGAAAATTTCTAATGCAGAAACATTTTGCAGTTCGAAGTGTGCATTAAAATGCTATTGTTTTTTTAAGTAACAATTTACGTCGATATATATTCATGAGCAGTAAGTGACTTTCGCCTATCCTTGTTATCTTTTAGGCTTTTTCAATCTATTGCTTTTCAGAACATGATTTCAATCTAAACTTGCAGTTTCTATACACTATACCATGTACTGCACTATAACTCGTCTATATGTTTCATGAGTTATGTACGGAAATATTTTCTGTATTGATTCCCTAAATCATTCACTCAGTAATTATAGCATCTCATTCTCTAGCTCTAAATTTGAGAATCCAGTTCGCCTTTTTATATTTCTCGATGGTGCAAGAGAAAATACAGATAATAAATCAAAATGAGGGATTTCATTTGAATAGCAATACTCGCACTTTGATCCCTTCAGTGGCACCTCTAATTTTTAATTTGAATGTTCCCTTCCTTCTTCAGTTCCTGCCTTTGCCTGCCATAGACACGCCTACGAACTCGACGAAGGTGGCCTACGGAGACGTGGCTCTCACGGCCGTCACAAGCCTCGCCACCGCAGCGCAGCTCCTGCCTGCCGTGCCAGCCGAGCTGCCGCTCTCCTTCGAGGCGCTCGGACTCTTCAACGGCGTCGTCATCTACGAAACTGTACTCGCATTCAACTCGGTAAGACTAACGAAAGTAAAATTTCTGCCCCTCACTTTGAACTAATTACGTGTAATTTTTGATTGAAATAAACTTGCATCATTTCAAGAACACCTCGGACTCTTCAATTGCGTCGTCATCTACGAAACTGCCACTCTCTCCATTATGTTGTGTTAGCAGATTGCTTTATCTAACCAACCATGTGTTAGCTAGGGTTGAAGCCATGTGTTGTGTTAGCAAATTGGCTTATCTAACACACACTGTTACACTAGGACTTATTTTTGACAAGCTACCCCAATGTTAATTTCGGATTGCGTTTTGCTTCATGAAATTGTTCAATTGATTTTGTGTCGCGTTACCAAATTCAAAAATGCAGAAACATCCGATCATCTGATCGTCTTAACTGACACGCAAGCTACAAGTAGTCATAGTAGGCAAGAGTAGTGAGGAGGATGACTCGTAGTCTACAGCATGGAAAGAAATTACCGTAGAAAAATAGCGTATATTTCTCCTTTGTATTGGCATTTGAATTTGTATTGGCAGTTGGATTTGCATTGGCATTGTAACCCATACTCTTCAGATGGACCCAGCACTTCTGTCGTTCAAATCAGTGAACGACCGAGGCTACGTCTATTTGGACGGCACGTTGGTCGGTCTGCTGGCGAGGCAGCAGAGCGCTTTCGAGGTGCCAGTCTCCGCCAGAGCAGGCCAGAAGCTCTCCGTAGTAGTCGAGAGCCAAGGACGCGTTTGTTACGGACAGGATATAAATGATTCCAAGGTCTGTTATAAGGGAAATCTGAGAGATGACTACACTTTGCCTAAATTTCAGCTAGCAAAATTACGCTCACTTAAATCAATGTAAGGGTTGAAGTGAGGGTTTTAAATTATTATGTCACGCTATTTTGATGCTAAAATTTGAAAATGTCCTTCGTTGATTCTTATAAAATGCATTACCCTAAAGTGAATTTCCGAGTTGGAATTCTTATGAGGTAATACCAAATTTCCTTCTGATCTCTTGAGCTCATGGTTCAGGCGTAATGTTCACTGACAAATTAGCAATTCAATTTCTTTCGATTGAAAAGCAGGATGTCAAGTTTTTTCACCCTTCAAATTGATGTTCGACTATTGGACAAAGTTCCCCACATTTACAGACTGGTGAAGATGTGTGATTCAATAGTTTTCCATGAGAGTCATGCCGTAAATTTTATTGTACAAAAGTATAAGAACAGTTTTAAAGTAAAAGATTATTAGTCATTTCCTGAATGTTTCACTCTAAAATAATTGTTTTAAAACTGTAGAAATACTAATTTTCCTGTTATTCTTGGGCTGTGAAATTGAAAAAAATGCAGGGTGACAAGCAATACAGGAGACGCAATCTCAAATAAATCGAGTAATTTATAGTTGTCTGCGCGTAGTTAACTCATGTGTCCTTAACATTTCAGGGCCTCGTGGCGCCCGTAACTTCGGGCTCGTTTTCTCAATTAAATTGAGTAATTTATAGTTGTCTGTGCGTAGTTAACTCATGAGTCCTTTACATTTCAGGGCCTCGTGGCGCCCGTAACTTCGGGCTCGTTTTCTCAATTAAATTGAGTAATTTATAGTTGTCTGCGCGTAGTTAACTCATAACTCCTTTACATTTCAGGGCCTCGTGGCGCCCGTAACTTTGGGCTCGCAGGAACTGAAGAACTGGACAAGCACAGCAGTTCCGCTCACGAACATCTCATGGCTGCCGCCTCCTGGCAGCGCGAGCCCTGGTGGCGGCGCCATGATGTTCTACAACGGAACGTTCCAAGTGAAGGGCGCTCCCGCCGACACCTTCTTGCGGGTTGACGGCTGGACCAAGGTACGTTTTCTCGCTACTTCATATATTGCTTTGTATCTATTCATTTTATCGCGTGGCGAGTTTCAAGAGGTGGGAGTACGGAGTTTTCGTTCAAGACCAAATTGAAGAGCTTTGTTTTTGAAGTAGCACCTGTAAAACAATAAAAAACCGCAAAATCTGATTTTCTATGACAGAGAAATATAATTTCAACGAAGACATCAACTTTCCTCATACGGGTCGTTTTCCCAGGGCATTGCATGGGTGAACGACTTTTGTCTGGGGCGCTACTGGCCCGTGATGGGCCCCCAGGAGACCCTGTACGTGCCACACGGGGCCCTCAGGACCGGCGACAACGTCCTCACGCTGCTCGAGCTGGAGGCGGCACCGGACGCTGCCACCGCCACCTTCACTGACGCGCATCAAGTGTCAGGACCCACTCCAAGTCAATGATTACCGTGTGAAATGTGCAGCCATAGGGGAGAATTTTACTGTTGCTATTATAACCCGATTTAAAACTATTACCTTTTACTAAATGAGTATATGTCTCAATTTGATGCCGCTGGAATATATTTTAGATAAACGAAGTAAATTTGAGAAATTCTCTTAGCGTTTTTTATTTCAAAAGGCCTTTATAAAAAAGCATCATCCGAGTTCAAACTTGAGATTTTCATAATTATTATCCATACTTCCTTCTCAAAGCCCAGCATGGCCATTGACTGTTTATATTTCGCAGGATTTCGAGTAACTGAGCTTTATTTCGACACCTTGCATGAGTTCACCGGTAAACACAAAAACAATGCTGCATAAAAATCAGTAAAAAAAATCGTCAAGATTTTCGTGTTACCGCGCAAGTTTAGCGTACGATGAAATTTTTGCATTGGTACTGATACAATTCGCCAAATATGCCTTTTACTTCAGAGAAAGTTTCGTTCTGTTTCAATGAACCTTTTACGTACGTCTTAAATTTACTTCGAGTTGTATGAATATCTCATTTCCCATCAAAAATATTCTTCATGAAATTGCTTATGAGCCTCGGCCCGCACATGCAATATAACACTCATTTCTTCACGTTACTGGTAACCATCGGCTGGAGTTAGTCAACCTCGCCAAAGCTTCTAACGAATTATTGCAAAAAGCCTAAAAAGAAAAAAGAAAATTTGCAAATATGGTGTACGTTGGCTTTGAGCTTATCTTGACCACAAATTTTATTTAGAAAATTACTGTGCATTTGAAGTCAAGATAAAATGATTGAAGCGTCAAGAACCTAATACGGAAAATGTCCAATTTCTGCTGCCGCTAACGTCAATTTTTTCCATTTTTAGGACTGCAAAGTAAGCGAACATTCCAAATTGGTGCTGGAAGTCTCAGTTTGGCAAGCGCGTCTAGGTAAATTCCATGATACTTTCACACAAACTCGCCTCAGGTCATTCGTTAGTGTAGAGCTCCAGCTAGTACCTTCCGGGTTCCAATCAAAAAAACAAAAGAGAACGAATTGGAGTAGATACATGATGTATCAAAGCGCATCCAAGTTTGAAGGAAGTTATGTTTATGCCCTAGTGATGTCCAAGACAAGTGGGTGATGATCAGTCTGTCGTCAAGTTAAACTTTTTTCTTGAACTAATCCATCTGTATTGAAAAATGATTCGAATAGTGGCGAGGTTCTTGAATCAGTACACAACAATAAGCTTCCAAAAAGATATGTTAGGGAAGAAAATACAATGTGATGTATTTTTAACCTGAAATGCTGTCTAGAGGCACCGTTTTAAGCAGACGACTTGTAAATTACATCATAAATAGTTGTAAATACCAAGACTCTGTATTATAGATAACGAAATAAAACACGAAAGTAATTTTATTTTGCTTCAGTAAAGTACTTTCTTTCTACTTTCAGTTAGAATCACCCATTGTAGCCTCCCAGTCTCTTAATCAATAGCATATCAGTATGATACAAGCGTACAAATAACAAAAAAACGGTATCAGCATCTTGCACCGAATGCGTATCGTGTAATCTGAACCGTTATCGGGTGAATGCATCGAAAAAGTGCGTCACTCCGCTAATAGCTCTTAGCTTGCAATCATGTTAGCAACTCTGCATGCTGTTGATAGTCCAAGGATTGACTACCATTAAAGTGATAAATATCTGTGGATTACTTCTCGTCCTGAATGACACCTATTATTGCTAAGAACTTAGCAATCTGTCACCACCGATTCCATTTAGAGTAATTTTGCCTATTCAAGATGAATGTGTTTAAAAGTCTACTTATCGGTCATCAATAGAAGAATTGTGAGGGACAACTAGTAATGATCACAAGCTAAGGTTGTGAGCTCAAAAGTGTTTACTCGTCAGTAGCATCAAAAATAAATATGTTTGTGGTTAGTCAAACTTTCAGGTTTCTCGCCCATCTGAGCATCCTCATCATCGTGCTAGAAGAGGCAAGTACTGGTTGGCTTAAATGCAGTTCAAGAGACGAAAATAAATGCTTTTTGGCTTGAAAATTTATTTTGCTCATGTCACAGATTTTGAATCAATCTACCTAACAATGAAAATTGCAAAGTTCTAAAAGCAGGTTTAAATTTAACGGAATACAGAACTCACCAGGCGAATTTCGAATCAAAACTTGACAGCCCAATCACCGCACGGTGTTAACCGATCACTCGACCTCTAATTTTCGAAAAATTATTAAAGGTTGATAAAATGACCGTAAATGCCACCTTAATGCTGGAAATAAGACAATCAAGGCGATACTACAGTGCTTTTCCTTGACTGTATTTTTGTGTGTTAGGAGCTTCGAAGACAGGTTCATGAAGCTCCTAAAGACAGGTTCATGAAGCTCCTAAAGACAGGTTCATGGAGCTCCTAAAGACAGGTTCGTGAAGCCCTGCGTCAGAAGAGAGGTTAATGTCCTTGTTGCAGAGTACCTACATGAAAGACAAAAGTGAAAGTGAAAGTGAAATAGGATTCTCATTTCTTGAAACCCCAAAGTTAAGATTAGTGCTTACTTTGCACTTTAGAATGCCAATGAATTAAAGAAAGTGCAGTAAAGAGAGATACGCATTTAGGATTTGGTTTCAGCTTTTCAGTGTTATCTTAAGGTCTACCGCACCCCAATAATGCACGCTTTGCCTTTGTACATTGAATGAACTCAGGAGGTGCGAATCAGGGCCTCAATAACTGAAGAAGGTTATTATAAATTAGCTTAAAGCATGTTTAAAAACAACTGTTTTGAAAATGCGTGACAAAATTTGATTGGAAAATTACGCAGCTGTTTATGACAAAAGTTGCTCATTCTCGTACGTACATCATCATGCAGAACTTTAACTTTCAAAAACCATGTTGAAGACAATAATTCACGGCGCGATTTTTCACATTATCTCAACCGCAATCGCAGGTCTCGAGCCGGAGTTTCACGATCGATTACGATCGAGAATGTTTCTCCAAAGACGGCGAGTGCATCCAGCTCGTGTCGGGCTCCATCCACTACTTTCGGGTTCATCCCACGGACTGGACAGACCGCCTCAGGAAACTCAGATATGCCGGATTCAACACCGTCCAAACGTTTGTGCAACGTCTATAATACTATACCTACGTATTAATAACATAAATGCAAAAGCTTTAGAATTTCTGATTTTCAATTGAAGTTTTTTAATCATTATACCTAATGGATCCGAGAAAGATACACTGATATGTATAACCTTTAGTGCATCCTAGAGGTTCTCCTTTTCATGCAAAATTTCATTGTGTTGTGTCTTTGCATGAACTTTAATCAAATTGGGGTTTACTGACATCGCAAGCCCTTGGCAGTGTCTCTTTGGGAATTAACGCTGGTCTGAAATATACTGACCTATCGATGAATCACCACTGTTTCGCTAGTCTGGATTTTTCTTCATTTCCCTTCCTTCTCACCAATGAAGTCTGCGTACCTTCCAACCCTTTGTTATTCCATTAACCTCTTTTTGCTTTTGTACGTAATATTTGTGTAATTATTTTGTATTGTCTGTAAGAGGTTGGCCATTCTTGACCATGGAATAACTGAAAATTAAGGAATAGAGAGGCTACAGAGGAATGCAAATTACAGTATCAACGAGACACGAAATCACTATTTTAATAGTAAGCGTCCAACAATTGGTATGCGTGTCTTTTCACTCTATCATTTCGGTAGATTTTTCTTACACACGTCAAAGTTAGACTGAAATATTATTTATTCTCGCACCTGGTCAGAATTGTCATGTGCCAGTGCAGGAGCCGAATTAGCTCATTTGATGCTAAAGACTTGAAACTGATTTAAATTATTCGTAATCGTGGAATTTTAGCGCCTTACTAAAAGTGCCTTCCTTCACTTGCGTGTTATCCTTTATTCTTCGGTTACTTAATTGTGAAGCACAAGACTGTAACATGAAATTTTTTATGAAGACGTAAAGTATACGTTTACTAGTTAATTAAGATATTTGTGGGGTCTCTATACATTCTACTATTCAAATGGATTTCAAAACTTATTATTATAAACAGGTCTAATATGCTTTATTTGTTTTCGAATTTACACCCTAAGATGCCCTTTGAAGTTCACTGGCGAAGGGCAGTTCCCTCCTCGCCTAAACCCTGACGCCACGAGTGCCAGTCTAACAGCGGACCAATGAATCAAGATCGTGAGACTGTAAAGTTTAAAGTTAACTTATTGAATATTTTATGAATTGTAACGATGTTGGCAATCGCGTCTCCCACAAGCCGAGGTATGACCACAACGAACCATTTGACAATTGTTATCACACTCGAACGTAGGTCTTAAGCACAGCATTTTTCTAAACTCGTTCATACGCGGGAAGGGTCATCGTAAACAAAGTGCAATACAAGTGAAAGAATAACTCGTGTAATTTTCCCTCCTTTTCGATCAGGTGTATTGAATGGGCCAGTCACGAGCCTGAGCAAGGCCAGTACGATTTCTCCGGAATCAACAACTTGACTGATTTCATTGTGAGAGCACAGCAAGAAAACTTGATGGTAATCATCCGACCTGGACCTTTCATTGATGCTGAAAGAGACATGGTTCGTATTCAGTGCTAAAAAATTAATGGTAAAATGCTCTTCTTAATATCTGAAACGGACCAAACCAAGTATGACAACCAAATACTAGGTTATGATTACTCGTTTGCTTTTGACGTGTTACTTCTGTTATACAAAATAAATAACGCTTCAAATGTAGATATTGTGTACATTGTATAAACTTAGTTAAGTATAATTATTCTCTTCATAAGAGCTTATCTCATAGAATATTAAAACCATAAGTATTATTTGATGAAAAAATTGTTGTTGTGAATGCGCTGAATAATACAGACTTTACGATGCTCTATGTTCATCACGACCGGTTTAACTTCGAGATTTACGATACTAAAGGTAATCAAAATTCATAGGTATTACAAATATTATGAAATTTTTTTGAATTAATGAGATACTCTGAGCAATCCATGGAAAACAAGTAATATTATTTTTTACCCTAGGGAGGTCTGCCGTACTGGTTGCTGGCTGAGGGTCCAATGGAGCTGCGCTCGAGCGACCCAGGTATACATTTCAGCGACTCACGCATGGAGAACAGAATTGTACATTGAAGAAAACACGGAGTCGCCGATATTACCTGCATGATATCCCAATGCTTTATTTTGTTGTACAAGCTTTGTTGTACGTACAATATGATTTGTACATGCTTTATTGAACATGTATTACTCCGCAAAACCTCACGGTATGACTGTTGTAAAGCTATCTGAATACGTAAAGCGTACAACTTCACGCATTCCACTTTATGTATAATTGACGTACAAATCTGAGTTCGACTGATTCTTTGCTCGACGAAACATGCTCTTGTGTTTGAGCCGTTGCTGCGCAGTGTCCCCTGCATGGTATAGTTCCCTGAGAAAGTTTTGTACTGCAGATATGACGTCTAAGAATCTATTTAGTTTAATAGACATGATAAATTGGCAGTGAAGGGTTGAGTTTCTGTGCAGAAATTTTTGCAAGCAAAAGCTTCACAATTTTAAATTCAGGTAAATTGAGAGCAGTGAGTGAAACTTAAAAACAAGCACTTTTCAATTCGTTCTTGCAAAGAACCAAAAATCTTCGTTGAATGACAATTTTGAAAAATTATAACATGCTATAAGTTTTTCCAATTTTCAGCTTTCCTATCCTTCGTCGACTCTTGGTACGTCGACCACCTGCACCCGATAATAAGACCGCTTCTGTATTCAGAAGGCGGACCTGTCATTATGGTTCAGGTATGGATGCAAAATATTACGACGTATACAAAGTGGGAGCTAACGGCACAGTTGCCAGGTAACTCGCCTGCTACTCCTTCCATATGACGTAAAGTTGTAAACTCTTATTCTCAGTCCGTACAGTACCTGCTAACGTGGTCTCAGACAGTATCCCCTAGTGCAAAATTCAGGGATCTTAAAGGAAAAGAAGAGGTGGTTCAGCAGTGGAGCAATTGAGCAATGGCGTGAGGATTATTAAACACGCTTTGACAATAATTGAAACATCACCTCCTGAGTAGTAGAAAATTGTTTTGGTTACATTGCTGAGCTGTCCAAATGAAGATGCAAGGGACAAACAGGGTCAGGAAGCATATCGTAAAACTTAAAAGATATGTACGGTTCTTGGAAGCAACAACAAACTCTAATTAGAGAGCTATTCAAAAGAACTACCCCTCAAAGGAAAGGAGCAACTTGAATTTTCGCTGCACGTAGTTGATACTGCTTTACATTATCCTACCCTCAAATATCATGTAAAAAAACAAAATTCATCTTTTGCATTTCTCTGTTCGAAAGACTCATTGATTTAAGATCAGTGACACATGTGGATGTACTTTTTTGGTTCTAGTATTAACTGTTTTCAATTTTGTATATTTGGTTAGTATCTAAATCTACTCGAAATTATGTCACACTTTGCGCTGTTAAAACAGTACGTATGTAAAATTGCTCATTTCTTCACGTAATTACAGCAGAAAAGAAAGAATTTAAAAGTATTCAATCTGTAATTCACAGCTTTCAAGTCATTGAATACGTGAGGGGTGTGGTTAATATTGGAAAACTCTAAAATTGACAGAATTGTTTGCGACGATGATTTTAGGATATATGATTTAATCCTATAGGACTAAGGTGTGGGCTACATTGAGACACGAAAGCGTATGCAAATAATTACGTCCTAAAAAAGAGTGGGTTTGCTGCTTTGATGAAATAATTGCAGTTAATAATTATGCCTAAGTATTAACAATATTGAACATATATTAATTTTCCTCATATTGAGTAGGATTTATTTAAAATGAATAATTCTACATTAACTAACTAAGCACAATAACAGGAATGAAACGAATATTTGTCTTTGATTGCAGGTGGAGAATGAATACGGGAGCTACGGATGTGACTTCGAGTACACCGCTCACTTGAGGGACCTCCATACAACACACCTTGGGGAAGACGTCGTCCTCAACACGACGGACGGGGACAGTACCGACCAACTCAAGTGTGGCAAAGTGCCACAAGTTTATGCCACTGTGGATTTCGGCATCGGTAAGAAACCAATCGTACTGTACTTTATGAAATGCGACAAATTTCTCAAATGTAGAGTTATGTCCTTTATGAGGGAGAAAAAAAAATTAAACAACACCTGCAGCGAGATCGCGTGAGGAAGAATGCAAGAGATTTTCAGAAAAATCATTTACGAGTATCTAGAATAAATGTTTTAATTTAGAAAGATTTTAAGGTAGCATCGGCTATAGCCAATAATGTTGATTTCTACCGTGTACATTTGTGATCGCTCCTGCTGCTTGTCAGACGTTCAGACGCTGATGGTGAGGCAAAATTTAACACGTGAATCTGCGAAGAAAGTACTAGAGATTATCACAACACATGAAAAATTCAGTAGCAGCACTGCACTAGTAATTCAAATCGTCGGTAAATAACATCTGTTTTAGACACCCATGTCGACCGATGACCGGATGAACAATTAGTTAAAATTCTGGGCGAGAAAGTATCGAGCAAAACGACAACCGCAAAGAAAACCCACTGAAGTGTGGTGTCAAGTGAATCAACTATGCTTAAGGTGTGTCCCCACACACTGTGCTTAAAAACGACAAGACTGAAAGAATTTTATGAGAGAAAATAAATGTTGGAAATAAAATAATAGAAAAACGGGCTGCAGTAAACTACAACAACTTAATTCTAATGGAGGTTTTGATATTAGAATCAAGCGTATACGCTGGTTATACGCGGAAGTTTAGAACGCAACTTTTTTTGAAAACCGATGTTGTAAACATTTCATGTTTCAACTTTACTGGAAGTAAACTGTTTCCTTCAGCCTTTATTGTAGGACACAGTCGTATGTACACGTATGGTAGCGGGAGAGAGAAAACCATATGGCCTTAAATCAAAATTATTTCAATGTTTCTTTGACGTGCAGAATCACTCACAGTAAACTGTTTCCTTCAGCCTTTATTGTAGGACACAGCCGTATGTACACGTATGGAAGCAGGAGAGAGAAAACCATACGGCCTTAAATCAAAATTATTTCATTATTTCTTTGACGCACAGAATCGTGTCACTATAGAGTAGAATATGACACCAGGACGGGTCGAGAAGCACACTGCATGTTGGGCAGTTGTCCAAGTAACAGAAACGTTCCCATCTTTTGCTCTTGATGAATACATATGATGTTATGACTTTATTAAGCAATTCTTTTTCAAAGAGAAAAGTAACGAGCTCCTTCATGACTCGTGATTTGTTAACGCTTGTGTAATTATGTCTTTCTGTCATTGCAGCTTTTGGAACGGTAAAGCCATTTAGTAATACGCATGTATGTCCTGTACAGCATGCTATCTTCTACTGACTAGTGATGGACTGTGACGGAAGTATTTAGCTTAAAATCTATTTCACTGTCGTGTATTCCACGAGAGTCAGCGCTGTTAGTCGTTTCCCTCAGTTAAAGTTTAACCGACCTATGCTTGCGAGGGACCAAATATCCTCTGAATAGTAGAGATGCATTTCAAAATGCCAATGACAACTTAAATCTTATCATGAACTGATGTATACAACATAGGGGCACATGGTAGAATAATTTTAATATTAGCAATTGCTCTATCAGCAAATAATATTAGCAAATATTTCCAATATTAGCGTTTCTACCCATCAACATAAGTTTTAGAACAACCCACCACTCATGTTTTACACCGCATAAGATTTCCCAACATTATTATTTCATAGAAAACACAGGATGATTCTGTTTCCTATGTTGAGCAACACAGAAGCAATGGTAGTTTCATTTTTCAGGTCTCAACTTGACTACTGCTCTAGAGCCCCAACGTCTGTTTGAGCCAAGAGGTCCGCGGATGAATTCTGAGTTGTACCCAGGCTGGCTGGACCACTGGGGCGCGCCTCACAACACTATACAAGCCCAGGCGAGTTTTACTTACGCATTTACATTATACTTTTTACTCCGGTTTTACCTTGGTAACAGAGTGTACATGTCTTATTAATATATAGGGGGATATATACTGAAATAACTACATTGACCGATACAACGCGTCTTAGAATTCCGCCGCAAGGCAGCGGCGGAACTTAGTTGTATCTTGACCAAGCCAATAAATACATTTGTTATTTTGAAGAGATACGTTTGTGTCAGTTAATAAAATTCAATCGTACACAAGATAGATCAGATTGAATTGTCTGGAACTAACAGCCAAACTCAAAACTAATCCAAACAATCATTTAGCATTCATCGAATGTAAAATTCAAAATGGAAGATCGCAATTGACGTGTGTAGTTGATTGCTCTTCAAGAAGATATAAGATAATTCCTACATGAGCTAATTACTGGTGACATCGAAGGGGACCCGCTCGTGATAACTTTCTTCGTAGATATTTTGAGGCCGATCATGCAGATAAATTGAAGGGACTTCTTAACCACACAATTTCATAAAGTAAGAATTACTCTCTAATCAGATCAAACACGGCAACAAGCGTTCTTTTTAAATATTTTACAGCAATTCATCTCTCTCAAATCGAGTGATTCACTTCTCTGTTTCGTAACCTGATTTTCAATCTGCTAATTTCCCGGCAGGTATTTGCAGATTATTTGAACTCGCTGCTCTCCACTGGAGCTTCTGTGAACGTCTACGTCTTCCACGGGGGTACGAGCTTCGGCCTCACTGCTGGTATGTGGTCTCGAATAAGTCTGCTGTGCTCTTAATGTAAATTACTCTTTAGATAAAAAGCATGTAATGTACTCCTATGAGCTGAGTACTTGATTTCGCAGCAAGACTTTCCGTTTTAAAAACTTCACTATAACAGTCAGGAAATTTACATGAATTGAACTTCTGTTTTAAGAACTATCAGTTTGAATGAACTTGAGATAATTGCTACATGCAATTTCTACGCCTGAGAGGTACTGCCCATCGAAAATACCGAAGGAAATAGATATAATTTTTTAAGGACGTTTTTCCTTCAATACGAAGGATTTTGTTTTAAGGGCCTCGCTTGAAATTTCATTGAGAAAGACATAGGTAAATCTCTTTTCATTTTGGTCCGTATCCTAGCTTGCTCAAGGCTAATTGCACATAAGCTTAATACTTTTGTAATGCAAACAATAGAATTTCTCATGATTTCATTCAATCTCATTGATGAATTGAAACTTTTAAATTTAATTAATTTCCATATTTTTTAGCCTCTTTAAGAGGTGAGCGCTGAAATTTTAAAATAGCCTTTCGAGAAAGATTATATTGATCTGAAGGAGCCCTAGTAAATAGGCACTCTCTCTAATCCAACTTTTTTTGCAGGCTCTAATTTAAATACAAAATTTGAGTCTTGTCCCACCTCGTACGACTACGACGCTCCTCTCAGTGAAGCTGGGGACATGACCTACAAATACACACTTGTCAGGGATGTCGTGGGACGGGTGAGCTATACATACGTCACGGTAAGAGAAGCAAGATAGGGTCAAACCAGTTTTTTTCGTCGACCGTGTGGCAATGCTGACGTCATGGCAATGTACCAATAGCAGCGCTCATATTGTCAACACTACTAGTCCCAAATCTGGCATTGGCCTAACGACATGTCACAATGGTGACGTCATGAAGTTTGTTTGAAATAAAGCCATTCTATTGCCTAGCCGAACAAGAGGTGTGTTTTCCTCAATAGAAATTTTTAATTCTGCTACATATCACACCGGAATGTGAAACTGGGAGAATTTGCTTCTCATCATGGCTCAGTAGATCCAATCAAAAGGTGTTTCTAAACAGTGGAAGGATAAAAGAATTTGTGCACATCAAATATTGTGTGCGGTATATGTCGTTAGAATATTGAACCAAACAATTTTATATTTCATTGTGAAGTCTTTACTCTTTATTACTACTGAGACGGTTTCCGTGTGTTGAAATTAGGCTCTCGCAAGTTTTATGGTGATTTATTCACCCTTTCTTTAAAACCCTGTTTTAAAATAGTCGAAATTCTTTGCGCATTTACTTCATTTGATCCTTTAGATTTCCCCATACATTTTCAATCAAGCTGACGTAGGACGATTAACTTGACCTTATTTTTCATCTATTTAAATAACCGTGGGTTGAATTAAGCGTGTGTTCAGGTTCGTCGCTTTGTTGGAACGTCTACTTGCTATTTTTGAATAATCGCTCTGTACACGAAACAAAATTGTCTCCATAAAGTGACTGTCTCCATAAAGTGACATAAAGACACTAGAATCTTTCCTTCAATTATGCAACGTGTCCCAGTGTTTTGTAAGGTTAAAAGGAACCCAAAGACATTATAATGCCACCTTCGTACTTCATACATGGTACAGGTCAGTTACTTGTGATGGGGTTCATTGAGTGCTTCCCTTCTAATGGTTCTCACACTTATTTTCGTTAGAAAATTTCATATTTTTAAACCTATGTCGCGTAACCATGGGCTTCTTTTTAAACTTTCTCAGCACGTTTCGACATGCACGAACACTGATCTTCTGTTGTGTACCTGAGCTTGGTAAGTTGATCAATCAGTCACATAGCTTGAATTTTCGAAAAATTGAACGTATACGCTGAAATTTGATGTTTCGTTCGCAACGGTGAATTTTTTGTAAACGACAGTACAATTTTTCCCTGAACTTCGCAAATTCTTGTTTCACAAACATCCAGAATGTTAGAGAAGTGGGTTGTATACAGAAGTTACTTAAAAGGACAATGATTATAACTTCCAAAATCTTTCAACTGAAATGATTGAATTCTTCTGTCATTTGCCATACATGTTTTTGTTCAATATGAGTCTGTATACATGGAAAATGTAATGTTCTAATTTCTATCTTTACTTAAACCATAATTATCTATAATGTCAGAATTTCGTTTATGTTGGCCCACAAACGATTTGCTAAACGTAAATTCTCATTGACGCAAATATTTTATCACCACACTGAGTTTTGTCTCCGAGGTGCTGTGAAATAACCTGCTAACTTACAAGCACCAATTTTACACTTCTCCCAGTACCTGCCTTTGCCTGCCATGGACACGCCTACGAACTCAACGAAGGTGGCCTACGGAGACGTGGCTCTCACGGCCGTCACGAGCCTCGCCACCGCAGCGCAGCTCCTGCCTGCCGTGCCAGCCGAGCTGCCGCTCTCCTTCGAGGCGCTCGGACTCTTCAACGGCGTCGTCATCTACGAAACTGTACTCGCATTTAACTCGGTAAGTCTGGCGAAAGTGAATTTTCTACTCCTCACGAAAATACATCACTCACTTTGAACTAATTAAATGTGATTTTTGCCTGAATTAAACTTGCATTATTTCAAGAACACCCAAAACATTTTAATCGTTGAACTGAGTATTGGCAGAAAATTTGAAAATAATAGAATTTTCCATCAAGCCAATCAGCGATCACTGTACATTACATAACGTTTTAAATTAATATACGAACTTACATAAACATTGTAAATTATTTGTAAATTTTTACTTAGAATTCATTTGAATTCACTCTTTTGAAGGTGGCGAAATATTGTGATAATTGACAACGTTAGTAATAATAATGATGTTACTCGAAGTTTGAATGTCATCCAAGCGCCGCAGTATACGAGCGAATTTTATGATATACATAACAGGAATTGAATTTTACGTCGCAATGCTTGAGTGTAACTTTTGTGTGAAGAGTCTTATTGTGCTTCCTGCGAATAGTTTGCTAATTCTTTGTAAATGCTAAAGTTTTTAACTTCGTTCTAGATTTTAACGTAATTTTTGTCGTTCATCCTTAATATTTTCTGCTAGAACTACGCAATAACTTGATTCACAGAAACGCAAATGGGATGATACGATTTTCTTTCAACGATATTATTTTGGGGGAGGACTTTTTTCTGAAATAATCTTTCACACAGAGCAGAAGATATCATCAAAAAGTACGGTAGCATTGTCGCCTAAGAGAACACGCACTTGATTTCGTAGCTGTGAGGTTGGCTGAGGTACTTACCGTGTCTGCGAGTAAGGTAAAATCAAATAGATATGCAAGTGAAGGTCTCCATGAAGTTCCTATGTACAGCCAAGATGTTGCACACATTTCTAGTTAGCACCTGGTAATTTGTATGCGCGTTGTAGGGTAACACGTTCATTTTTTTCACATGTGGTATTTTGTGTTATCATTTGTTCGACATTGACATGGGTATTACGATATACATCTATGTTAACCCATTAACGATCGTTATGTCGAGACATATGAAAAAATAGTGATTGCTTTTGTTTCATCTTTATCAGAAATGAACTGTTTTTTCTTTCTTTTTTCAGGCGGATCCAGCGTTACTATCGTTCAAGTCAGTCAACGACCGAGGCTACGTCTACTTGGACGAAGTGTTGGTTGGTGCACTGGCCAGGCAACAGAACGCGTTCCAAGTTCCCGTCTTCGCCAGGCAAGGACAGAAGCTTTCTGTCGTCGTTGAAAGCCAGGGACGAGTTTGCTTTGGCCCAAATATAAATGATTCCAAGGTAAGTTGCTATGACTGATCTCCTTTCCCATCTGTGCGAGAAGATAAAATTAGGAAAACTCAATCATAATTTTCACTTTATTTGTGTTATAGTAATCTTTGATATGGTATACATTGTCGCTGAGACAAACACAAGTCAAAAAAGAATGCATCGAAAAAGTGCTTTTTTGAAAAAGGATTCTGAGGCTCCCGGACAAATAATAACGACTACAATTATCAGGATAAAGTAACGACCTCGTGAGCTTGTCCAGCAGAACTTCAGGTTGATTTAAATCTCTGAAGCTGTTCCGAATACTAACTCTTGTATTCGTATATCAACCTCGACAGCCAACGATACTACAGATTTGGTTAAAGCCAATAATCTCGACTCTGTTAGTGAATTCAACTCAACTCCTGATGCTATTGATTTTATGATTTTGACGTGGCTAATGGTCCTACTGATCTAATGCCAAAGACGTCTCCGACAGACTGTAGTTGTGCGGGGCCCAACTTTTCGGCTCGGGAACTGCACCTCTCCACCAGAGCACCAGCAGATTTTTGTCTCGTTATTTTACTTCTACCGATTATCGAAAACGCAGATTGCTCAACGGGTATACCTCATCCAACCATTTGTACATATTCTGCTGTGAAAGAACAAAATTGTGAGTGTTGAGATTAGACTCACTCGGTTTTACTGCTGAGACAGTTCGATCGTGTAGAAATTAGGCTCTCGCAAGTTTTATGGTGATTTATTCGCCCTTTCTTTGGAACCGTGTTTTAAAATTGTCGAAATTCTTCGCGCATTTACTTCATTTGATATTTTATCAATTATCAATTGATAATTGATATCAATAAAAATCGTAGCATGAATGCATCATGAAAAAATAATTGAGAAAATGAGCATGCCACTGACATTGGTGTAGAATGACCAAGGACAACTCTCAGTTAATAATTTTTTGAAAAAAGTTAATGCAATTGTTTTTCTAATTAGTGGTATCGGAGGCTTTAATGTTTTAATTTTCTCTTTAGTAAATTAGAAAGTAGGAAATGCTATAAATTAATTCGCACGCATGTAACTTGAGAAAAAATTCGAAAGCTAGCGACAGCCAGCAAAAAATTTCAATCAGAATGAATAATTTATAGTTGTTTGCGCATAGTTTGTAAACTCATGAGTCCTTTACATTTCAGGGCCTCGTGGCTCCCGTAACTTCGGGCTTGTTTTCTCAATTAAATTGAGTAATTTATTATTGTCTGTGCGTAGTTAACTCATGTGTCCTTAACATTTCAGGGCCTCGTGGCGCCCGTAACTTTGGGCTCGCAGGAACTGAAGAACTGGACGAGCACAGCAGTTCCGCTCACGAACATCTCATGGCTGCCGCCTCCTGGCAGCGCGAGCCCTGGTGGCGGCGCCATGATGTTCTACAACGGAACGTTCCAAGTGAAGGGCGCTCCCGCCGACACCTTCTTGCGGGTTGACGGCTGGACCAAGGTTGGTTTTCTCACTACTTCATTGTATTTTATCTTTTCATTATATCGCGCGGCGAGTTTCAAAAGGTGCGCGGCACAGCCTTTTATGTTAAGAGATTCTATGAGCTATTTTCAAGGTGAACCAATTCTGGTGTCCTGTTACGGTGTTGATGGAGTTTTTGTTCGAATCTAAATTAATGAGCTTTGATGATAAGGATGATAATTGGCAGTAATACAACAATCAAAAACCGCAGTATCTGATTTTCTATGATAGAGAAACATAATTTCAACGAAGACTTCAACTTTCCTCGTACGGATCGTTTTCCCAGGGCATTGCATGGGTGAACGAGTTTTGTCTGGGGCGCTACTGGCCCGTGATGGGCCCCCAGGAGACCCTTTACGTGCCCCACGGGGTCCTCAGGACCGGCGTCAACGTCCTCACACTGCTCGAGCTGGAGGCGGCACCGGACGCTGCCACCGCCACCTTCACGGACGCGCATCAAGTGGCCGGACCCACACCGGACTCCTGATGATGCACACTTTGCACAGCAAAAATAATGTTCCACCACCCGATCTAGCGCTTTGGAATTAACTCGCCAGCATGGTGTAGTAGAGCATTTTTTAAAAGATAAACTGTCAAATGCTCAATACCGAGAAAATAAAAATTATCTTCAATTAGGTTTTAACATTTACATGACATATCAGCGTTCATTTTTCAAATTGGATCTTGTGGTTGAGTGGAGATGCTGGAGAAGAATTTTACTGTTTATAGTTAAGCCATCCCTCGGAAATCTTGTGATGAGACAGAGGGGACGGATGACTCAGATTACGGCATACTTTTGCCATGTTTTGCCGCGTAACTTCGACCTTTCATCCACCTACTTCTACGAGAAGAATGCGAAATTAGAGCATTGACGGTTTTCATCTAGCAATAATTCAAGATTCATGACCGTTAAGTAACTCACTGCGTATGCTTTAGACTTTTCAAGGTTTACTTTTGGATGCCTCTTTCGTAATTAATTATGCGATCGAATCTATACATCCGTTATTTTAACCTCAATCTTTATGAATCATTTTCAATCACTCTCTTGCTTCATGAAAGGGGTTAAAATAAAGTCATTATTAACTGCTGAGCATCTTTCCGTAAAGTCCTCCAATGTCATCGAAGTTTGCCAGGAAACTTCAGATGAACTTAGTTGAAATTTTTGAATTATCTTCACTGATTTTCAACAATTTCTCTCTTAGATATATGTAAACCATGGAGAATTTTAAGTTCAAAATTCATTATCGTGCATGCAGAAGTTACTGAACTAAATGTATTTGTGTCGTTCGTTGTTATAGTTAAACCTGTTCATTTTAATAGTTCTATGTAGTGAATACATTGATGTTTCGCTCATGGTAAATCAATTACTTAAATTTAATCAAAGATATTTAATTAAGTAATTAAATACATAATTATCACAAGCTTTTATATTTTATTACCTCTAAGAAAACTAAGCAGGTTATCCTTGATGAAACCAACGTGTAATCTGCGTTTCGAGTTCAAATGAAGGGAGTCAACTCAAGAAAAACATTTAAGTATCAACCCCTTGTGGAGAACAGTGAAGTGGAGAAGCCATGCGCAAAATACATATGCTTACTTGCTGGTGAAAATGTATGATCGCATGTTGTAGGCCCGCTCGTCTCCCTTTATTTCCGATAATGTTACGCCCAACATTTCGGAAACTACATAGACTAATTCACATTCATGAGAAAAAACATTTGATATTAGTTTTCAAATTTGAAAATTCGCATTCACGTTTTACCGCCCAAGTTTGGTTTGATCATGATCCAAAGAGCCCTTTATTTCCTTCAGATGCACGTACTTGCTAATACCAGAAACATAAATATGATATCCTTTACGGCATGTATACAAGACTGTATATAAGCAGAGATGAATGTGAAACAATAGCACCAATGCTTGCCCTGTAGGTGCAGGAGAAAAAGACATTGGTGGTTGGAATGTGAATAGAGAATTTTAAAGGAATTTGCTATAGCGTTATTTGTGCATCGCAAGTTTTAGTCACAGCGTAAAAAATAAGAAAACGAGAATCATTTAATTTCGATGAGCTCAAATTCTTTAACGACTGCTAAATCGTTTATTTTAAACAGTATATAGTTTCTTTGTAGGGAATAATGAAGCAAGTACAGGATTGTCGTTCATATTTTCAAACTCTCAAAGCACTAGTAGAATGATTAAAACGAATTAATGTGAAACAATTTTTAATATTTTATAGAAGCAAAGAGTGATCAGTTGAATCAGAAATTATTGAACTATCACCATTCACACACCACAAATATCGACGACCATCGAACTAACAAGCTAACACGCTGGATTAAGCATCAATGAAAAACAGAGATGTAATGATATTTGCTAATTAAATCTCCAACATAAAATTAAGCGTTTTTGTAATAAAAATCAAGTATTGTTAAACACAGCACAAAATTGAAAAGCCAACATATCAACAACAATAATCAAAATCAATCTTATTTTAACAAAAAATGATTTTTAAAAAATCTCACATCTCGCTAACGTCTAATGCAAATATATAACTTCGACAGTCAACAAAGTCATTCCTTTGCAATTATTGCATGAAACTACACATTTCAAATTTTGAATTTGCAACAGCCACATTTCAAATTTTCTCTTCGGTTAAAATTCCAAAGTCGTTTGATTTTTCACTGCTTGTTGTTAATTTTCATGATCTTGAATTTAACTTTTAAGTTGAAAACCTAACAACCAATGTGGAATTATTCATAAATTGTGCTCAACTGCAAACATTTCAAACTTAGCTGTAACGTGCAGTAAGCATTCTTCCACCTTTCTTTCCCTTTCCCTTATTTCTGTTAATCCAACGATCAGCTACATCTTACAATTTTTCATACCAATGTTGGAATGCAAACTTACACGAGTTACTATAACCACTGGAACATCTTTTTAAGTTGAAAAACAACTGGCACCAATTTCTGAGAATATTTTTCTATTTAAGACTATTTCATGAAACAATTATTTTAATCTGCGTGTATGTCAATTTAATTTGACATCCTAATTAAATATCCCACAGAAAAAAAAATTCTTCCACACAAATCGCACCAAATCAGTTTTGGACAAAGTGAGTGATTGAATCTATTTCAAACATCACCAGCTGCTAAATTTTCACTCCATTCATTTTCTAATCTCAGTGTCGAACTCATTTTGTGCCCTAGATCGTGTTATGACAATGCCGCTTATGCAGGCAACCAATTCAAGTTCAGATACACATCACTTCGCCAGCAGTACATCTTTTCTCACCGTTTGAGCGTGACACTGAAAATAGAAAATCAGCCACCACCGAATGATTACGTTCAGTTCCAGTAGGGCATTCCCCAGAAAAGCTCCAACTCATTCTTTTCCGCCAATTCGACTAGGTGCTCCTTTTCGGAGACCCTGAAGACTTCCGTCTGCACCCACACAGGCTCTTTGCGACCGAGGGCGGCAACAGAGAGCAGCAGCTGCTCCACTCCCGCAGGCGTCAGGCGGCAGAGAGGCAACACCAAACGCTGACGCCTGCTCGATCACAGACATCGTAGTATATTTCCACATTTAAAATAAACACAGTTTTAACTTATGAATGTTGTTTAAGTGACGCTCATTTTAGAGTGCTCCTCAGCCATGGGAAATAGCGTCGAACAAACCAATAAGGAAAGTTTTTCCTCATTCACACAAAAACCGGCATTCTTTAAACCCTTATCATTCACCGATAGCATGAGGTCTACTCTTGATTCTCTTTCTTTTTTCTTTAACCGTCTCAAATTCACTTGCTAAATGCAATGAGCGGTCGAAAAGTAATAGGGCGCTATCATTTGTGCATAAAAACTCGTGGTTATGTCAGATTGCAGGCCAAACTCGTATCATCATGAAAAGCTTGAGTAGCAGACACTGGGTACGGATCCCTCCCAATATATTTCACCTGTCAGTTTTTGCACCAACAACCGAAGTTTTGTCTTGTGTTTAAGGGCGAGGCTCCGAAAGAGCTGGCACAAGTCAGAACAGCTAGTCTTCAACCCCAAATAAAC
>JACJUY010005198.1:36540-51040 GCA_014220935.1 Platorchestia sp. MABIK
CACAAATTTAAGGATATTCTAAAGTTAAATAAAATAAATTGTAATTAGGCACAATGACTTTAAATTAACATTTAGTCGCAAAAGAGCGTAGATTAACATAGATATTAGGTTGGTCTGAATACAGTTAAAGTATAAATAAATTGGAGATAACAGGTTTAAGAGCCGAACATCACAAAAAACATCTTAATTCGTCTTTTAGGTCAGAAGTTAATTTAAATATAATCTTTCATTCCATTGTTTTTGTAGTCGTTCGGGCCATAGCTGAGTAGAATGAGATGGTAAGATCCTGAATCTGATGCACTGACGCCTGTCGCATTGGGTAGAATATGATAGCTAGATCCTGAACCTGCTGCACTCACGCCGGTCGCATTGGACGATGCGGCCAGTGTTCAGCAAGCCCACGTCCTTCGTCGCGTCAAGGCGTATTCCGACGCTCTGCAGGCGAGGTAATTTGTTCAGCTTGTCGACCTCCAGGTGCCCGACAAACTCAATTATCTTATCCAAGCTGTTGGAAAACGAGGCCTTTATTAAATAATGTAGTTGAGTGCCAAAGTAAGATCACTGTTACCCTCGTCAGACTGTGAAATGATTCCTTTTTTGAACACTAGTAGCTAATCTTTTGAATAATAGCGTGATATTAGTGAAGATTTAAGCAGATGATTGTGATGACCACTTCCCTCGAGGAGAGGAATTAACGAATAGTCTTAATTTATTTGAACGCAATCTGGAAATTGAATATGTCAATATTCATAAATTTTATGAATGAGAGCAAATTGCAACAATTTTTGCTCTTTGCTCAAGCTGTAGGTCACTCAAACTAAAATAGGTGAAATAAGATGTACTATCCCAAATTTAAATTCTTAATTTGACTCACAAGTTTCATAGAATGTTCAAATTCAAAACTATATGTATTTGAAGGCTACCTTTCACTCCAAAGTATTAATAAACGTGGCGAAGGCGTTGGTATGTACTGTATGTATCTAAACTCATAATACATAAAATGGTTGCAGATGTAAGTATAAATTATGAAAAAGCGAAATATGATCGAAACATTATCAAAAGTATCGACAAACTGTGTAAAGACCTCTTAACAGCCTGTTCGATATCATTCGTGAATGAACTCAATGATATTGTAGTGCTATTAAGTTTCTTTTTGCACAATATCAGAGGCATCTACGATGTCTTTAACTGCAATCATCTGAAGCATGAGGGCTGCGAACAAGTCGTATGTTTTAAATGCATTCCAGTTGAAATTTTCCCTCCTAATAACGAAACCTGCGTGTGTCTCATTAGAATTTGTTTTGCAGCTTGAAAATATACTCATGATAGACCCAACGGACTTTCTTACAGGAATAATGACTTCTGACTTGTCCGATCTTTTTCGGAGTTGCCAGCATAGAGGACTTAAGAACTTGCAACAAGTCACACGCTGAAACACATGTCGTTGCGTAAATTAAACACATTCACACGAGAAGCAATAGTTAAAGTCCATACTCTGCACGTGCAGTTGGTCTCATGTTAATCCACAGGTTACGTGACAAGATAAGCATCAGTTTAGATTCTTCGTGAATGCCAGGGCGCGTATTCTTGGCAACCATCTGATAGGGCCATACATAATTCCGGAAAGAGTGAATGGACGCAGTTATCGGATTTTTCTTAATGAAATGTTGCCTGAGTTGTGAGAAAATGTTCTTTTAGCCTATATTAAAGGAATGTGGTTCAAACGCAATGGTGCTCATGCGCACTTCGTGACTGCTGTTAAGCAGTTATTGGAAACCTTAAATCCTAATTCCTCGATTGGCCGAGGCGGCCCCATTACATGGCCACCAAGGTGTCCTGATATTACCCCTCTAACTTTTTACTTCTGGGGACATTTGAAGAGTTTGCTGTGCGAAACACTAATTCGTTCAGAAGAAGACATCATCGGTAGAATTTTTGAAACCTCCGCAAGGATTCGTGAAACTCCTGGTGTCTTCAATCTCGTCCGACAATCATTGCATCGAGCTTGAACGCCTGCATTTCAAAAGGTGGACGTCATGTTGAACATCTTTTGTAAATACCTACCCTGGTAAAAAAAAATTTTCTTAAGGATATAATAATTAAGGCAGTTATCCTGTTTTGTGTTCATAACAAAAATGCTTTCCCAACTTCTACATTTTATTTCCCTGCTACTCTCAAAGTCCAAATTTTTCACCTATACGTCTTGAATTTCGAGTCTGTATAACTCTACAACGAAGCATTTTCAACGGTTATTGAGGAAATAGTAATTGTTTCAAAGGCCCAACCTCACTCTAAAGTTGGGTCGACAAAGTGCCGATCACCCTGTATCTATTTACTCATCATTTCTTTTCAAAACACGTTAATCCTAGCAGTTATATCAAATGTGTCTAGAACCATTTCTTGTTTGTACCACCAATCTCTATCATGTTGACAAAATTAAAATTCGAATTAAAAATTAAAGTAAAATCATTCACTTAAAACTACACCTGCATTAAATTAATGCGAATTCCTTAAACTTGAAATTTATTTCGCTGAACAACCACCTAAAAGTGAAGTAACATATACATATGTTAGATCAGTAAAGCTAGACCATCGTACTTGCAGTTATTTTTGGAAGAAAGCCCCAGCCTGAGGCTGTCGAAAGGAGGGCAGTTCTTGGACAAGAACGAATCCAAAAGCAGCAGCTTCAAGGATATTGATTGAATGAGCTTCGGCATCAGTTGAGACACGTTCATCGCGGGCATAGCTTTAGTAAATTTCATGGTTATAGTTCCATTCGGTCTAGAGTGAGTCTTCTCCAGAGTGGCAAGGGCTTTCTGCACGGCGTATTCTCCTTCCAGCGTCCATTCGGAATTATTAGGTAAATATTCTTCTGGCAAGAAAGGCACTCGGCTGGTCCTTAATGCGGCATCGGCTTTCTGTAAGAAATGAAGAGCATAAAAAATTGCATCATTTTATTGTTCTACGTCTGACCAACACTCAATGACATTGTTTTGGTAAATTCCAGATGCACAAACGGTGTGTTTAACAATGGTTGTTTCGAAAATTTCGATGTTCCAAGATAATATTTTCCCTATGAAATTTTTTTTAAATAGCTCTAAATTAGGCTCACTCGTTTACATACACGACTATTTCCTTTTACTAGCGATGTTGTAACTCATGCAATTTTTAAACAAACTGCAAAATCAAATTCAGCCAATTTCTAATGAATTCAAAACTCACCTCAATCTTAGGTTCTAAAGCTGACAATTTGACAAACACGTGCTGCCATTCTCGTAGCAAGGATTTGAGACATTCGTCAGTACTGGACATCCTTTTCATTAAGAGCCAGTGATCCTTTTGGATATTTGAAGATTTTTGTTCGACGGCTTCCTCATTCTCTCGCATTTCGCGTGCGGACGCCGAAATGCGATTGATAACTTGTTTTTGCTCAAGAAGATGCGTTTTCCAGCTTGAAAGCATAGCACCAATGTTTTTCATTTGTTCAACAAAATGCAGACCTTCATCGCAGAGCTCAATATTTTGGTCAATGTTGTGCAATAGATTGTCCTGAGAATTACTCTGATGAGCAGATTCGAGTTTAGATGGACACAGTTCGTCTTTGAACAAATCTTCAAAGAAGAATGTCAAGTGGTCACGATGCATCCTTGACAAACATGTCCTGCACGATGCCAGCTGGCACTTGCAGCACCAGTATTCTAAACAGTGACCATGAGCATCACATATGTCGTATTCTTTTGCAATCTTTTGCTCTTGAAGCACCATGGCTTCATTCGCCATTTCTCCTTCAAATGTAAGCTTCGGGGTTCCTTGACTGAATTGTTGCAGGAAGTACGCGTATGAAGTTGACGAGTAAACTTAACAAAGGCTATTTCATGGACTGTCAGTGATTAACTGACTGACTGTCGTGGACTGTCAGTGATTCTAAATAAGTGAAAAATGAGACTGTCAAAATTCGAGTTTTAAAAAGCGCACAAAGTTTCTTGATCTATAAAACCTGGCAGAAAAAAAAAAGGTTTACCGTTATTTCATTAAAGCATTTGAAACATTATCGCCAACAAAAAGATTTTTCGATATAAGTGAAATTTTCTGGACATTCATTTCTACACTGAATATAATGCATTCTTACGAATTTGGAACGTCCAACCTTGAAATCCCAAGTGCAATGAAATGCCAATTCTTTAAATTATAGCCTTACATAAAGACTCAGAGAATAAGTTTACCTGGGGGCATCCATGTAAGAAAAATTAGTAAGGCTGCAAATGAAAAATTACTCACGCCGATTTTTAACTTGAACGAACCACAAATTTCCATCGGCCGACGCACTTGACTCGTTCAACGTAGTTTTGAACTTCATTTACATTTCTCCTGAATAAGTTCTGCATGAATTACAGTGAAAGTTCCGAAAGTGCTCGATTAAACAACACATACTAATATGTTTACTTAAATCATTACTTTATATTTACTTAATTCACATTATAATAGTGAATGATCAATTTTTGCAGATTTTTCTGACCACTAGTAAACTTCAAATCTACTAATGAATGCTAATTGCTTGCTGCTGATGGGCGATGTTAATGAGGAATGACTCCCAAAGACTATAAGAATGCATGTATTAACGCCACCGAAACACGATTGGCATCTGCGTTATCAGGTTTAATCAGATAAGCTGTCTCGCAATATTATTGAGCTGCATGTCTCGCAATATTATTGAGCTGCATGTCTCGCAATATTTAGATGACAGTAGGTACACTATAGTCCTGAATATTATAATTATATCATCATCGTATGACTAAGAGCAGAGGAGCAACATCTATTGTAAAAACTACTGCATTTACTATGCTTATACTGGAAAATGGCAGAGGCCGCCATTATGCACATTGCAAGAGCTGGTGCGTGTGAGGTGTTCATCTTAAGCCATTGAGTAGAACATTCCTAAATTATTTTCGATGAGAAGAATAACTGCATTATGGTAGCAATATCAGAACATATAGGCTTCCATCAAATGAAATTATGGTTCAAGTTTACAAGGACATATCTCCGGCAATGACGGATGATTATGCCCTACGCTGTAAATGAAAACAAACATCAGCATCTAAGGATGCTTTATTTCCAATCAAGCCTGATACATATCTCCTACATTGGTTTTTCAAATGCCTTATAACTAACGCCAGGACGCCATGACGGTTTCCCCCGGTCAAGACCGGTACCCGTTTCAGACACCTGGGTAGAGTGGGATATTGTGTTTTGAGTTTTTCCCCTACACCCAACGGAAAAAGTCGCCACGCAGCGCCGGGATTCAAACCCTCGACACCTTCACGGAAGGGCGGGTTCTTTAACCACACGGCTATGACGAGCACAAGGGCTCATCTAAGCCATGCAAGTTCGAGGAGAGACCCCATTTTGTCCCAATCGATCTCCTGTGAGTGGAGCGCAGATAACGCGATGCCTTCACTGAACAATTAACCTCCGTTGTGGTGGTCGCACGAAATCCAATACAGGGTTGCATCGCAGAAGTTTCTGATAGGGATGTTTGTACACATAATGATGATGAGAGATTGTTTTTGTTATGCGTGAATTTTGATTGAATAGCTTTGATGAACAAAGTGCTACTATCCGTTTTCATAATTTTATGGTATTTCGCGCTAATCATCGCGTTATGGCTTAACGTGCGGCCTCATTCTATTCCTTGTCACTCACCGGTGGACCAGAGATGGCTTGTACTGTCACTCCAGCACCGATATACACAAGCCATTTTTAGTAAAAATCATTGTTATACAGTCTCTGAAATTGAAGGCACTTCCTGTATTTATTTCAGTGGATGAAATTTTTCAGGCAGCCTAGATCAGGCACCAACAGCAAGCTTATGAGCGTGATTCTTTATTGATTCAATCGAAGCGTTGATAAAATGAAGAAAAAAGTAACGAAACCCATCGCTGGTTCACGAAGGCTGGACTGTAATTTTAAACCATATAGGTTTATGAACACCAATCAAAATGTATTATCCCTGTACGGATTTTCTGCAGTCCTTGCATTCAGATCTTGTTTTATGTTCGATTAAATTTTTGACACAAAATTTTAGCGATTCTTTCAACATGATAAATCCACGATTGCCAAAAATCGATCAAAGGAATAATGTTCGCCTTCGATGTAACAGGCGAAAAAACAACTCGCGACCACATCTGAATTGACCATCATTGGACCCTGGACCTAAGTTTGTTTGCGAAATGAAGGTCATTGCTTCGCCTCGAAAAAAAAAATCTACATGATCACCCATATTGGAGCCAGCGAACCGCCATCAAAATCCAACTGGTATACCTCCAGCCACAAAGCTCTTTGCTTGGATTAGTTCACGTGAGAAATTCGGATGGAATTATTACCTTCACCATTGAAATTGAAATATGTTCATACGAGTGCTCTTTCTAAACTCCCAGAGAACAAACATCGTTGAATTCAGTACAGGATGACTCCAGCCTTTCTTGTCCCGAGAATACGACCCAAGTTCTAGGATTTCAAATCACAGTTTAGCCTACACACTAGAAGTAAGAACTTTGATTTATGATGATTTTTCATCGGTATGTCCCGAAGAAAATAAATGTTCAAAATATAGCAGGAAGTTTCAGGATTGGCAAAAATCTGCCGACAGTATACTGAGGAAAACACGTTGCAAATACAAAAAAGTAATCCTTACGTAGAAATTCTGAGCTGCTTGTAATATTGATATTGATGATCAATTTAAAATGAGTTTTCATCTTATTTTGTTCAACGCATTTAAAAAGAATGGGGTGGAGGATATTATTGCATTTGTCACTCTCGTTCATTCACCATTACATAAACAAATTTGGCTGTGCTATAGTTTTCATTAGTAGAGTGGACAACTGCGTGTACTTCTAAAAAACGCGTGAATGAAGTTACGGAATATTCTGTAATCTATCTCAAGACCTGTGTAATAACAGCAGTAAATTTCAACCCTTCAACTTCATCTCTGAGTTCGAGTTATGCTGGGCCTGCGTTCGTAGTGATGACTTCTTCATGTAGTTGAGAACTGTTCAGTGTCGTGCGTGTAGAATAAGTGGTAGCTAATGTGATGTAATTTATTCCTCGTCCTTGGTACATAGCTCACGGAATACTAGCCGTTATTCTCAAGATGTTTTCACAGTTTTCAATAACGTTTACGGTTCTCGTTTTTCACGAAAGATGTGAAAATTTTTACATTAATTATTTAATAATGGCATTAGGTGCAGGCGTGGACAGCAAGCCGTGTGCAATCCATGGCTCTTGATGGTGTTAAACAAAAACAATGCATAGATCATCTGAACGATATAATTTAATTTCGCCAGAATCAAGGATCGTACAAAAACGCAAAGGAGCTAAAGTGATTTCTGGTGATTGGAAACTAATGTTCGTGAAAATGTCTTTGAACAACACGTTGAAGAAAACCCGCGAGAGCAAATACAAAAGAATACATACCAATAAAAATAGGTGTAGATGCTCGAAAATATGCACCAATAGATACACTGAAAGTAATTACCAACACAGAAGTATTTGCACTGGCAGAAATACAATAAAACTTCAGACGCCGCTCCCGAAGCTAGCCGTGCGGTTGTTGATGCGGGTTTTGATACATCTCGGTGAAACCAGGTACGCTTTGATAGGCTCCAGACTTTCCATGTTTTTAAGAAAGCCTTGTAGATTCGGGAACTCTTTGAGGCAGTTTGGCTCGAAAATGAGATGCTGGTCCAGCATCTCGTAAGCGATGAAATCAGAGAAAGTAACCTGGCGGCATAAAATAACATCGTGAGTAAATGAGACAATGGAGTATTCTTATTAAGCGAAGATTCACACTGAGAACATGATGAAACGTTTTTTTTCCAATATGTATGGCATTTAAATTACGTTATCAATAATTATTGTACCTTATTTCATCAAGTAATACGATTCTTCTGAGCTAGTTTTTCATGTGTGAAAAAATAATTACAAACAAAAATCAATATCAGTTTTCATAGTCAAAATACTCCCATACATACTGAAAAACGCAAAAAACAGTCTTTTCTACTTAAATTTTAACCGACAGTTTTTTTTTTCTTATAAGCCAGAGCCACCACAAATCTTCTGAAAGATCTAAAGTTATTCCCAGTAACTTTAATATATGTTTTGATACAATGCAACATCCACTTTGTTCTTAATGAATTTCAGAATCAATTATTGAATTCCTATGAATTCGCACGGATGAATTTAAATACTAAAAACATGTGTGGTTTCAGATATAGTTCACCCACAGTTTTTCACCCAAGAAATTTTGGGCAATGTTACGAAAAACGTCAATACCAGTTACTGATGACATCAATGCAACTTTTCCTTAGGACATTAATCTCCATCAGATTCACATTTTATACGGGGCCTTAAAAATGATCTTGAGGTAAATCCTCGCACCTCAGAGACAAGTCCAAAATGAACAAAATGATTGGATCGACCAAAAAAGTGATTTCATTGGATGACATTAAAGGACCGGTGAATAGATGGATGGGTAATGTTTACCAAGGTGGACAAAATATGTGTAGGGTTAAAACATTGATTTGCGAAGAAAAAATAACCTCTAAACTTAAGTGACACGACAGGCAGATTCATAAAACGGCTTTTCATGCAATGTAACGTGATATTTTACTTTAAAGATCATCAGAAACAGACCATATTCGATTCCAGTATTATTTCGTTATTGTGATATACATGCGCCTCACAAGTAAGGCGACATTTCTTAATGTAGTCTGGTAAACGATTAAAATTTCAGATTTAAGTATTTTTACGCGTTAAAATGAGCTAAAAATTCAGAATCTTATTTGAGCTTCTAAATAATCTAATTTCAAGTAGTTACTAAAACTGAGTACACCGTGTCTGAAATGTTACAAAGCAAAATGAATAATTGAAGCAGATTAGCACACTTATCTGAACCCAGGCGCCAACACACATTTCAGAAAGCGACGAGCATGAGTTTTTCCATGCCAGTAGTTTCTTGAGAAAACCGAACATACCAAGAGATCCTACACGTTTCAATTTAAGTCCACGATCTCCCATAAGCAAACTACACAGCCTAGCCTTGTTCTACTACACAGCCTAGCCTTGTTCTACTACACAGCCTAGCTTTGTTCTACTACACAGCCTAGCCTTGTTCTACTACACAGCCTAGCCTTGTTCTACTACGCAGCCTAGCCTTGTTCTACTACACAGCCTAGCCTTGTTCTACTACACAGCCTAGCCTTGTTCTACTACACAGCCTAGCCTTGTTCTACTACACACCGAAGTCTGGCTGTTCTTCTTTACATTCAACAACATTTGACGACCTGTTTTGACATTTGTGTCTTTATTTCAGACCCTAATACCCAACTACCCTTCGATTTGATATACTGCTTCATAATGATTTATAATTTAAAATAATAAGTAATTCTATACGAATTTCATAAATATTTTTTACCATTCCTACTGCTACCCTTTCAGTGCACCCTGTCATGGAGAAATGTAATACAAATCACTGTCATTGCTAAAGGAATGATGAGAACCGAAATGAATTCGGATGGCGAAGCCAGTATAAATGATCAAAATACAGCAATCTCAAATAAAGATAGTGGTGAAATTTTTAGGTAAATATATTTATTTATCAGTACCTATACAAGTTCCATGTTTAAGAATTCTTTTTCATTCAAGACGAGAATTGCATGTAAACGATCTGAAGGGAATGCGTGGTCAGTAGAGAGGTTGAGGAGAAAGTGTGGTCAGTCGAGTGGTTGATAAGGCTGTCAATGATAGCTTTGTTTACGATGTATAACGTATATGTTGATTGATGTAAAGCGTGTGGGATCCCCATTATCTGAAGAGAAGAGATAAGAATGAATGTAAGAGCATGACACAGTATGAACATAAGAGCATGACACAGTATGAACATAAGTGCATGATGAAGTATGAAAATTAGATCATGGCACATTATGAACATAAGAGCATGATGAAGTATGATAATAAGATCATGACACAGTATGAACATAATAGCATGATGAAGTATGATAATAAGAGCATGATTTAGGATGAACATTAGCGCAAAATGATTAATGAGTTTGCGGTAATTGTGGCTTTGAAAGAAATTAAAAAAACGCTTCCCTCAAGATGCGCGTGCTTACGATTTACATGAGTACTCTCACCTACCCCATCCTCCTATCTGAGTGAGTGCAGATGAGGTAGAAGGTTTTAATTTTGATTACTCGTATGTTAATTTCTTATTTCCCATTCTATAAGAGTACATTTAAAGCCCAAAGTACTACTACATACGTTAGACAAGCTGGATGCTGCACGTAAAGCCGACGAACAATATCTGTGAAGCTGTTCATTAGGTTATAGTATTTATATACCAGAGATAAAAGTACACACGTGAGGGACATTTTTATGATACTGTACGCACATTTTCATCCGCAAAAAATTTTCTGGTGCCCAAATACTCCGAAAACAACTTCAGTTTGGATGGAAGGGCTTCCAGGTAGCGGACCTTGTTGGTTTCCTGGGAAAGAGGAGCATGAGATACGTAGGAAAAGTTCTTACAAAGCTTTCAAAACAAATCTTGAATCTCTCTTCCTATCGAACTATTAGTCATATAAGGCAATTCAAGTCAATTTTTTTTCTTTGTTACACGACTTATCCCGATAAGGTAATCTGAAATGATTAATTAATGCTAACGACTAGAATTTAACTTAATTTAAATTAAAGATTTAAATTTAAATACTTTAAATTTAGACTAGCGACACAGAAGTTATGTGTAGGAGATACGTGTAAATTTCAATTTGACGAATGGGGTCTCATCGCCGGTATGGCGGGTTTCACTTCGCTATGCAAAAACTGAAACCTTTTAGGCTGTCGGTCTCTAAAATTACATCTTTTCAAGTTGAGATACAAGAGGAGTGAATTCTAATTTCAATAGCTGTAATATCTTCCTTCTGCAATCTTAAATTTTCAACGTTATGCTGCTTTAGGGAAATCCATAAGATTAGTTGGCTTTAAGGAAACAATCACCTATTTTTTTCTCCACAGAGCCAGTCAAACTCCATTTTATGAGTGCTTTTGCGTTGGCCTATTTTTCTGAGCTTTTGCCCCTCTGTGTATATTGATCTTGCACATTGCTACTGTTCATACATCTTCCTTAAAACAAAAGAGTTGAGCAGATCTTGCTCTTAAGTACTCACAAAATCAGGTCCATAGCAGAGATCGACAAAGGCTGATCGAAAGTCATTCATGGTGTACTCCAGCAAGTCAGCTCTGCGCTTCTCCTCCTCAGTGGCGCCGAGAAGGTTGTGTTGACGCGCGAGGTGGCGCAAGATGACGCCACTCTCGGTAAGTCGCACGGACCCGTCGATGTAGTAGGGCAACTGGAAAGAAAGGAAATGATGCTTTATTTCAATCAATCAAGCCTGATACATATCTTGTACATTCTTTTCCAAATGCTTTATAACTAACATCAGGACGCAATAACTGTTACCCCCCCGGATAAACTGGTACCCATTTCTGACACTTGAGTAGAGTGGGGAATTGTGGCCGAGTTCTCCCTTTTCCCAAAGGGGAGAAACACTGGGCAGCACTGCCGGGATTCAAACTGCCGACACCTTCCCGTGAAGGGCGCGTTCTTAACCACTCGGCCACGGTGACGCTAGTATTATCAACTTTTGAAGAAAATAAACATCATAAATTATAATCCCAAATAACCATCACTTCTGTAGTTATGATAGTTTTTCAGGGTTTAACCCTAAGAGTGCCAGCTGGTTGAATGGGAGGTGTCCTTCGTATTCCTCAGACGTGTCTTCTATGTGTTCTACATTGCCAGAGGATCCTGCTTGTTCCAGCAACGCATTGCAGGCGGATCCGGCCGATCTTCTCGTATAAAGTGTAATACTCTGCCCTTAGAACTTGAGTACCATTTTGACCACAACGTGCGTCATCGGAGGCTACGGAGAGGGTTTTCATAATGCTGATGACCGACGAGTTGTTCACTGACTCAATTCTCATAAATTCTTAATTAAAGCTAAATAACGTCACAATCCAGTTAATGTTTAATATTTTCAAAATTTCTAACTACCATTGACTTTAAATTTGAGTTGAATATTGAACTTTAGTTTAACCAATTGAGTTCAAAATGTTAAATGATCCTCAGTGAAAATTTTGACTCATTTTAACGATTGAGGCACCTTCAAACTTTGCAAATTCATTTTCACGAACAATGAAAGTTAGAGTTTCCTTTGGTGCGTATAGAAAGCGATAGTGTTAGTGACAGGGAAGAAAGAAGTAGCAGCTCTCTTTGCATATTGCCTCAAACCAAAAGTTACAGCATCTATCTCATAACTTAAGGGGATATCTACGGGCCGAGATTTACGATTGTGTTGGTAGCACTGTAAATATCGGAACACTGATATCCAGTAGGGCTTCTTAGTTGTCAAATATTAACATTTCATACGAAAAACTGAAAATAGCACTGGAAAGAACATGACAAATGATGAATGTGACTGAATTTACAAGATTGAAAATAAGAGTTTAATCGAAATGGTCCAATTTATATTAAGATAATGCTACCGGTGAAAATCATTGAAAATCAGATCGTTTAAGGTCATAAAGGCACTTGATCGCACCAAGCGTTATTACTTCATCTCCGAGGTTTTCATTTTAAATTCTAGCGTAGTGGGCACAGGTGGTCAGAAAGTAATTTATTTCCTTTTTCAAATATCACAATAATCAAATGATGTCAAAATGAGTACGAATTTACCCTTGCTTACCTCATTTGTGAATGCTAAACAAATTCAACGAACTTTGTTTCAGAATCATTTAACATTTGCTGTTGGCATGGCCATCATGGGCTGGAGATTTTCCACAAAATTAAGTCAAGAGAATCTCCTCGTACTTCGCAAAAGCATCATTCATGTAGCACTTATCTCTCGGTCTGTGTCTCAATACACGTTTTCTTAAGGCCCGTCCACACTATCAATCTTTTGGCCGAAGTTCGTGTTTTTCGGCAGTCCGCGAACACGAACACAGATGAAAAGTTCGCACATTTCGGTGTGTTTGTGTTTTCCCTCGTGTTGGAAAACACGAACACGAACTTTCGTTCAAACAGCGAACACTCGCTTGTTGATGTAATGTGGACGGTGGTTTTGCGATTGAATTACTCGGTTTCTATGAATTTTTTTCTATTTTATCGACTTAATTTTGTTTTTGGTGCAAATGTAGTCAATTATAGGGTGGCATGGATTTTTATTTACCAAAATTAACTACTTAACGTTGTTATTCCGTGTTATTCAGCTATGACCGAATATGTTAGGTTTAGATTTACTTGTTAATTAAATTTAAATGAACACTGAACAACTAGAACAACTTCACACCGACGAACACGTAGTCTGGACGTCTAGACACGATTCGGAAAAGTTCGTGTTTTTGTTCGCGTTTTGGTGTGTTCGTGATTGACGAAAAATTTGATAGTGTAGACGGAGCTTTAGTTAGAGCAATTTTTTATAACGCAATCAAATTAGCAGCTATTCTACGCAACTCTGCCGAGTAGTTCTCCGTATTCGACAAAATTACATGTCTAACTCGATGGGACTTTCACTGCCTGCTATAATTAAAAGCCAAGCACATATGCAAGTATACTGACGTTGTGCAGTCTTGAACCAAATCTCAGTAAACTAAAAAGAAAAAGAAACGTAAAAAATTTCATTCGTTAAAATTATTGAACTTATTAGATGGGACCGCTCAAAGTAGTTTTCAGCTGAGTTAAATGTTTGGATATATGAATCAATGCAGCATTTTCGAGCCTTGACAAATCCATACGGAAATGTAACGGTCCACCACGCCAAACAGCCCATACGTAAAACGTTTGGAAAATTTTGGCGGTTGCTCCATCACGAATGAACTTACGTTAGGAAAGTCAAAGCCCAGTTTGTATTTGACGTCGGTCCAGTCCGACCTGTCGTAGTTGGGAGCCTCCCCACACACGTAGTGTTTATCTTCGTACTTCGAGCCGGTGTACTCCAACAGCAGTCGGATGGGCTGCGCCAGCTATGAAAAACATTTAATTCAAGATTACCAGAACAATTTCTGAAAGAACCAGACGGCATCTTAAAAGGTAAATATTTTCATGTTGAGGCCTATAAGTAGCTGAGGTTACGTAATATACCCTCAAGGAGCATTGGTTATATGATAACTTCTTTCAATTATTTTTCCTAAGCATAAATTTAATCTACGAGACGTAAACACGAATCACATTGCTGAATTTTCTATTGAAAGCTTTAAGAGCGAAGGTTTTAAACCTTTCATTTAGAAGCAAATTTATCGCGTTATTTGCAAAAAAAAATACGAATAACATCGTGGCACTTCATACTTTAGTAAGAACGAAATGAATACAGATTATAGACAATTTTATGTTGAGCTTTATCAATTTAACTGATCAAGCTCTGAACCCATAGGTAATTCTTCGTCAAATTAT
>JACJUY010005199.1:25216-39488 GCA_014220935.1 Platorchestia sp. MABIK
TATTTTTAATTTTTGCAAACGACCGATTTAAAAACAAACCCTTGGTCAACAACAAAGCCATAAATACCTATTTTTTTCGAGTATCTCTACCATCGCAGCAAGGAATGAACACAATGTCATTATCTACGTAAAATTTTTTAACAATAGGATTATTACTCTCAAGGATTCAACATCTTCTTATTCACGTTTGTATAGGGTTTCCTACGATATAAGTTTCCCAACTCAAGACGCATCAAATCAATTATACTTGAGACGTTTGATTTAGGGAATGGGGAAAATTACATTACCAGCACAGAATAAGCTTCACGAGTACGTGAGTATTTTCTTCAAGATAACCGTAATTTTAAAATAAACAGAGCTTGTAGAAGTCATGTCAATATCACGGGATGCAAATTCCCCATCGTACAGGAGATGACTGCTCAAGTTTCTAGCACAATTAAAGATACGAGACTAGGCGGTAGACTATCATGGTAAGGTTGCGTAGCAAAGAACGTCTATTTACCAACGTTATAATTATTACTATTCCGCCCTTTCCTTCACCGCGTTCTAGCTATAGCACAAACCTAACGACGCAAACTAAAGCAAAGTACTAAATTAGTGCGCTTGTGCATGGAGCACCATCCGCACATGGCACCATCATTAGATCTTCTTACAGTAATATTTGTTTCCAAAGGGAAGGCATATTGCTGTGGTACACTTCGTATCAATGTATTTTCAAATGTAATTTTTTCATTCCTGAAAAATTTACAACTGAAAAATTCAAGCAATCGAGGTTGAAAGAAAATTAAATATTCAATCAATCTTCTAAGATTTTCTATCGCCAGTCTTAATTTCTGTAAATCTTTGATATGTTACACTGGAGTGAATTTGACGTTCATTCTAATTGACGAGCTCCAAAAAAAATCACTTTAACCTTTGATTATCGAGAACAGTAATTCAATTTGAGTCTCTTTTAGATTTTTCTTTGTTTACTTAATATCTTATTAATTTATTATAGCTTATATCTACTAGTTAAAACCCGTGTGTCATCGGGTGAACTTTTAAACTGTGGCCCAAGAGTATGGCGCATAGCTTACTTTGCTTACTTTGAGGCTTCTACGCAAGCGGTGGCCGGACAGTTTCAACGAACAGGGCAGGAGGCTGCACCAACGAAAATTACTGTGTAATTCCAACAAGACGGAGCAAGAAAGTAATAGCAATACTCGGGAGCGAGCGGCAGGGTGAGCAAAAAGCATCAGCTACGCACAAAAAAAATTGATAAAAAAGTATTAGGATAAATAAATTAAATATATAACCCAACAACAATCGGAAAAGGATATTTCAATATTGCGTCATTAATTACCTGAACTAGAAATGATTTACGACACAAGTTAAGGTAACAACACCGTCAATCAAGACGTGAACCATAACGAAGCTAAGATTGGCGTATTCTATGTTCTTTTCATAGTACACGCCAATCTTAGCTTCGTTATAGTTCACGTTTTGATTGACGCCGTTGTTACCTTAACCTGTGTCGTAAAACATTTCTAGTTGAGGTAATTAATGGCTTAATTTTGAAATTTCCTTTTCCGATAGTTGTTGGAATATAAATTTCATTTATTTATCCTAATACCTTTGTTTTTTCCAATTTTTTTCTGTGCGTAGCTGATGCTCTTTGCTCACCCTGCCGCTCGCTCCCGAGTATTGCTACTGCGAGCACATTTCCTCAATTAAATTAATCTTGTTAAGTTACTCATATGACAAGCAACCAATTGGCCCATTCAAAGTTTGAGGACACTTAAAAGGCCGCGACTCACTGGTCAAATATCCTCAACGCGTTGACAAGCTGCTCACGAAACGACCAAATTTCGCCAGCACGCTGTCGTTTTCGTGCTCGGAGGTTGTCCGACAGTACGCTGGTCAGCGTGCTCTTTTTCAGTGCCGCATTGAAAGTTGAGGAGGAAGATACTCTGCCAAATCAAGCTTTGATGTAGAACGGACTAGAACGCAAACATTACGCTTCATAGACGCTTTTCCGGAAGACGAGTGTTTATGGAAAGTGGAATCCGCCCCGTAAACGAATAAAGTACCGAGGCAACGTGGTGCAAAGATTGTCCAAGAAGTAATGAACATGAACCTTTCATTTAATGACATTGCAAAGAAAATTCAAATACTTCGTGCGCAGTACCGAAGACAATTTATTTTTTGTCCGTCAAATAGTTTACTGGATCGATCTTCGTAATGATTCAATCTTAACGATGGTTTAGTAATTTGGTTATTAATTACCTAATGAAGATTTTCAATGTTACATGGTAGTTTAGAGAATTAATACTTCCATTTTATGACCATTTGTGTGTAATATATCTGTTCGAAAAATGCATTTCGCCTAACTGTCTCTTATTATTACAACACATTTCATACGAGCACAAGCGAGAAGTGAGTAATAATTAGAAATTAAATTTGAAACAATGAAAATATGTAAATATTTCAAAAAATTTACCCTATAAATTTTTTTAACTAATATTCACTTGCTGTATAGAAATTGGAAACGTTGAACTTTAAAAATGCCATTAATTAATTATTCTTCCATTTTGTACCGCTCACCTACATATTTTCAAAACCACGTCCTCTCACACGATATAGTCTTTCCCTTTCTCACACCTCGTATGGTTTGTTTATTAGTAGACCACGTATAGTTTGTCTATCAGTACTCCTCGTATATTACGTTCGTCTAAGAACGTCTTAGAGTAAGAAATTTTTAAGTAGGATTACTACCCTGGACTTATCTAATATACAAAATTTTACAAATGTCACTGTTCACATTTGTGTTGCAAGTAGGTTAACGAAAATGTTTACAGATATATAAAATTGAATTCTGAATACATTTTCTTCTATAAAATTTTCGATTTTCGCAATATAAAAAAGTTATCGAGCGAACCTATGAAAAAAAATACCGGCGCAAAAATGGTCTTCCTCCCCAGTTTTTTACGTAGAAGCGCGACTTTGGTCTCATTCGACGCGGAAGGACTGTAGGAACCTCATTGCGGATGATCAAATTGAATTTCGAATTAGAAAATAATTTATTGTTGCATTTGTGCAAAAATTTCATTCCCCTGAAAAATCCTAGATTAATTTTCTAGTTTCAGTTTTTGCATTTCTATTGCAACGAAAACGAATACGGATATGTAAAATTTAATTTTGAACACATATGCGTTCATGAAAATTTTCGATTTTCGCAATTGAAAAAAAGTTATTCTGCGAACGTATGAAAAAAAATGCTCGCGCAAAAATTGTCTTCCTCCACAATTTTCAACGTAGAAGCGTGATTTTGATCTCATTCGATGTGGTACGACAGTGGAAACAGCGTAGCGAAGCGGAATTTTATTTGAATTTTAAATTACATTTTTATGGTGGAAAAACTGAAAAACTAAGATTTTTTTGTTTGTAAACATATTGGACATGTGTAACAATAATTTTTTTCCTTATTCGAAATTCAAAAAGATCATACGCTACGAGGTTCCTGCAATCATTCCGCGTCGAATGAGACCAAAATCGCGCTTCTACGTAAAAAATTGTGGAGGAAGATTAGATTATGAAATATACTTATTCCCATTTTCACAATATATCACCGTTATCGGTAATATTGGAAAGAATAGGAGGAATGAAATAATTTATTAATTCAAATATTTGTCATTATTCATGAAATAATAAAAGTCTTCATTGTTAGCGCCAAGTCTCAATTCTTGAAAAATTCCAATGACACTTTGTCCCTCCCTTTTTCCTCCGTTTATTGGCATGCAGGTTTTTAATAACTAAAAGTCCAAGAATGCTTCATTGAAGGATTTTCTCTTGTGATTTGTGTTTCATCTTACGAGTAGCGCATATCCTCCCTCACGACAGCTGAACCACGACTGAAGCTCGAGCAGCGGTCTACAGTACCAGCACGCTCGAAGGCATCTCCAGTAAAGCACCAGACTCAGCAAGCATGTCAGCATGCTCGCTAGTATGCTGGCGAAATTTGGCCAGTGAGTCACGGCCTTAAGGAAACACAAAGCTAGATAGTGCGCAAAACAAATAAATGGAACACAGATCATCTACGCAAACTATATAACAGTGAAGGTAGGTCCAGAGAAGATTTAAGAGCACGTTGCCTAGTAGGCAACGTGCTCTTAAATCTTAAAATTCAATCATTCAAAATTATGTATTTAGTTAATTTGAATATCAAGCAATATTTGAATTATAGTTATGACACAGACACTTCTGTGGGATTATATGAGTGAGATATTATGTAAGATGGAGATCATATCAGTAAGTTATTGTGTTAGATGAATATGTTTCACAGAATCATTATCGTTATTTGCAGTTTAAAACCCGTATCCATAACCTAAATATCTTGGCAATGGTTTCTTACGAAAATTTCTTCAGGAGCTTGCTAATTCTTCGATTAACTTAATAAATAAAAACGAAAACGAGTGGAGGTGAAACTTCAGCCATCCGACCATTATGGCCAAACAATGAAATAGAGTGAGCAGTTTTACACAGTTCTACGACAGTAGAATACTAGAACATCGAACAACAATATCCTTTAATGCCAGCCGTTATTGGGATTCCAAATCGCACACCAGTGGAACGCCAGCAACCACCCGAAGTAAAAACTTTGAGCTATAAGCTATCTTAAAAATAGCGGGGTGAACGTTGGTTAAATTTCGAAATCACTCTCTTCACTGTACCAAAAATACGACACTCCTCAGTTACGAACCGAGAGGAACAGCGGGAACGAAGTGGACCACGAACGTCGGTACACGACAGAACTTCAGGCGCAGCCTTGTGAGGTAACATTTCTGACACATTACTCATTTTAATTAAATGGTGTAGAAAAGAACTAATATTTGCATGAATAATTATAATCTAAGTTGTTAAATCAATCTAGCCCAAAAGTAAATAATGACTCCTGTATTAAAGCTAGGCAAATCCCACACAGGTTCACGTGGAAGTGCTCGCTGCTAACGCTCAGTTAATGAGAGCCGGAGAGAAACGTACTCATGTGTTACGGGTAAGTAAAACAGGAAATTTTAAAGAACAAGTGACTTTCATAAATAAAATTTCTTGGGAGCATGATGAAAAATCAAACTCTAGACTCTGTAACTCCAAACTCATCTGTCAGAGAGCTTTCCTCGGATAGGTCGTGTATCAGGGATGATCCTTTTTACATTTGTGACGTATGCTACATCACACCTACAGCAATCCCTGAATTTCAGAGTCTCAATTTCTTTAAATCATGTTTCACAATTGAAAAAGTGAGACTGATTGCTTTTGAGATTTGCGATTGTTCACTGATGAGCGTTTTTTCCAGCAAAATTTTCTGGCAGGTTTTTCCAATATTCAAACATCTCATTCATTATTAGCGACGCATATACTTTTCGCTGTAACTTCTTCCATTTTAATTTTAAGAATCCTGAAGTCTGAAAATTTACTTTTGCAATGTCTGATAAGACGGTTTCAAAAGGAATTTTCTCTTTGACACTGCCTCATATTTTTTGTCCTCGAATCAATGAAGAGCAAGGAAAAACGCAGGAAATTTTTTCCCACAATTTTTAAAGGGCGAAATACAGCCTATTATTTCAATTTGCTCAAAATTTACGACCCATGAATTTGAGAATAAAATCTCGTAATGTTTTAGTCTTTCATCATTAATTCCATTATTCCAGTACAATTAAGATGTGCAGTCTTTTGTAACAGGAGTTCATTATTTCAGCGTTTCATTCTCATGATAAATGAAGTTATCATTGTAAGAACCTAAATACGATGGGACAGCTGCGCGGGAAAACATTTCGTAATGAAGTCGATTTTTTCTCGGCCTGATCTATTCATTACCGAGCCCAGTGATAAAGACTCGTGAAGATTACGAAGCGATGCAATAGATGGAGCGGGAATGATCACCCTCGAGTCTCCTCTAACCCTGGCAGGGAGCCCTGAAACAAATGCATTTTTTTTGCAATGGAATTCAAATGAGCTTGAAGAGGGGTTCGTACATTATGGTCTCCGGTGTCCTGATTGCGTCAATTCCTTTTTGCGGACGAAACAATCCAAGCTGCAACGCGACCACCACTGCAAGCCATTCTCAAAAGACCACAACGTGTTTTCCGATGCCGGCCTCGAAGCGATCTCATTCGGTTGGAATGCGATCAAAGGGAGAATTCCGACTTCAAAATGCCGGATCCAGTGAACGGGAAAAACAAACGACTTGCCTCGCCTCAGCTTTTTGAGAGTTGTTCGGAATTACTTGAAAACCGAACTTATGAAGCGCAAGGCAACATGCTCAGCTGTGTGAAATGGGATGGGAAAACTGAGTTATGATTTGAATATTGTAAAATTCCTTTTTAGAGGGGAATGTCATAAACATATTTTCATTTATGGTTTATTTGGAAAAAAGTTTTTCATTTTCCTTCCCTCTTTTTGCTGCGTCACGATCGTTACGCCTGACTTGCTTGTTTGTACGATCGTGGAAAACTTTGCCCGCCAAGCTTGTCTCGGACTACCAATAAATACATGTTGACATCCAACAAGTATGCTATCTCTAAGCGTCACCTCTCCATGTAAAAGCCATACCGCATTGGAGAGTAGTGAAATTATTTTGATCTCACCTCGTTCCCAGTCAAAAACTAAACTGTTCATTTGAAAATCGGGATATGAAAAATGTTCACAATTTTAAATTTCTTCAGCAATAGGAGCACTGTGTTTGGTTGTCAACAACCCTGATTACTCCCTGAAATTCCTCATCACTCATCACACGTCAGACATGCTATATTCCGGTATTTGAATGTTTCACAAAGATAGTAATTGAACTCTAAGATTTTTTAAAGAAAAACGTAGATGCTATGTTGAGGGGGAGAAAAAATATCCATTCATTACGGAAAGAATTCGACAGCAAAGTTTGTGCGATCACAGATTTTGCATTGAATAAAAATTCATGTTCATTACAAGAACGCTTAATGCAGGCATTGAACAAATATGATAATATTTATATTAACTACACGGAGAACACACGGTAGTCGGACAATTTTACTACAAATCAACTCGTGAATTTTTAAAGTTATGGAAGTTTTTCGTTTCTGCGCCGTTCACTTGTTTTAATATCGCTCAGATCTGATGTGAACTTTTAGGGACGTGTTTCAAAAGAAGCGCAGTCGCTATGGATCAGAAATAAAACAAACCCTGAATTAATATCCGAGCCGTGTACTCTTATATAAAAGTTCCGTTTCTTATGAAGCCAGGAATTTTATTTGTGTCGAAAATATAGAGAACGAGGGATGGAAACGTGCGCACTCAGTACTCATGCAAGACTAGGGAATGCTCCTAAAACAACAGTTTCCAACCATTACCCACCAACACCTCATTTCATTCAATACCTTTCAAATTGTAGTTATTAATTTCTGATAAAGTGAATGCACGTTTTTCTAGCAGGGCGAGAGGGGCTAGAGGCTCCCCGTAAACATCCCGATGTAATAATCCTGCCGCCTGCACCCGGGCTCGTGATACATAATCCCTCGGCTGCCTTCGCACTTATGATGTTCTCGTGGAAATTATTTGACCAAAGATCTGAACAATTCCACTGCTAATTAACTGTAGGCAAATGCTTTGTTCCCATTTTCACTCAAGATTGAAGTTTACTGATTAAGAAAAATGTCATGAGATATACAGTAGCGTACAAGCAAGAAGTGTCAACTAACTTTCTTTTGGATAATTTTAACCATCATGATTTCACTGAAAACTTCTATCACCAAAACACTTTTCATTTTTCTTGTAAGGTATTTTTAACCGTCAACTTCCACGCATTTTCTTAATCTAATTTTTGTGACTAGATCTGCAATTTATCATTTTTAGAGCCATGTAACACTGGACCATAAGTAATAATTTCCTTGCACAATGATTTTTTAAAACACAATTGTTATGACCTCATATACATGAAAAAATGTAGAACACATTTATATGGTTGATGAATTTACACAAATCATTTAAACAAAATTATTGCCACGCTATGTTGGATTTTTCTGCGCTCATTTTTAGTTTTCAGTTAGGCTTTGAGAAAGTTCTACTCGCATCAAAATTTCTCGATAAATGAACTTAGGCTCTCAAATAGTCATTATTACGTCAGATGTGTTCATGCAGGCTTGGACAGTTTTCAAAAAATATCTTATGCATTTGTGCAGAAATAATCTTACGTAATGTAGGTCATGTGAGTGCTTTCACATTGTAAGAAGTTATATTTGAGCTAGTCACACTACTTTGATTATTATACCAACTAATTCTATTATTCTCTTAGCATTCATGCAAGTTGTACCTCACGTTGCTTACCGAAACTCATTGTTGGCAATATAAGCAATGATAAAATTGACAATATATGGAATGATAAAATTGACAATATAAGGAATGATAAAAGAAACATAATAAGAAACCATAAAATGAATATATCTGAAGTTCAGTGCTTAATTGTCCAGAAATTATCCATGAAAAATGTTCCCTTCGGGTCGCCAACTTCTTAGCGTCAATGCCAATCACTAGTTCGAGTCACTAGCGCTCCAACTTCCGCGTCGTGGGAAAAAGAGTTTCGTTAATTACGGGAAGTCACATGTACATAAATAAAGAGTTTCGTTAAGCAAGGTGTAGTACGAGTACAGTAAGAAGAATATTCATGATTATTGGTAGGGTCTGATAAACAGTTAGCGTAATAGGTATATGAACAACAAAGCGAGAAATGATTCAAAAATGTACTCTAAAAGTAACAGGAAGCATTGAATACCTGAATGTTTTGTCACTCTAAAATGTAAGAAAATTTTCCATACAATCTCTCTGGCGCCTCTGGTGTGTCATTGTTCTCCCAGCTCTTCCGTGCGAGTACCTGATAGCGACTGGCTAGTCGTTTTTCAGGTGTTTTTGGTGGGATCGCGGGTGAGGTGGTGAGGACGAGGCCTTAAATTGCAGAGTTCATTTCGAGAATTCCCGAATGAAACAGCATATAATACGAATCTGTTTGATTTTGAGATGTTAATATTTGCTTTAATGCCCACGAGGACGGATTGTGGCGCGTGGCAGCGTCAGGCCATGTTGCGGTGATTTGGTACCCTGCGATGGCTGAAGCCAGCTCGGACTAATCATTTCTATACTCTTCTTTACTGATGTTTTACTGTTGTTTCACTTTTCTTTTACTTTTGTTTTACTGTGGTTTTACTGTTGTTTTACTGTTGTTTTACTGTTGCTTGTTTGGTGTCCCTGTGTATTTTACTTCATTGTTTTTATTGCGCACTATCATGCTTAGTTTCCTAAATTGCTTCGAGCGAATGAATAAATACTAAAATAATTAACATTTGAATAGTCCGCTGGACTGCTGTTTATACCGCAGTCATTCGCCTTGTTGATGGGCTGAAAAAGTCCGGATCAAAACGAGCTTCAAGGATTCTATTCCTTTTTTTCAAGTATTAAAACCTTTAACCATTCTTATTATTTTTTCGCGCGAACCACTTTCCTACCACTGATTTCGTCTAATTTCCGTGTCTAATGTTCCGCCTGAACGTATCGTTATTGAGTGCATTAAAAACCCAAGTTTGTGCTTTTCAACTATAGGTATTATTGTGGTTTTATACTGTGATATTGCTATTCGAGAGTTTGTAACTTTGATATTAGTCTGAGGTACATTTTTTTCTAGTATACAACGGAGGATGGTTCTGCTGGGGATGGCGCTTCTGCAGCCGTGTTGCTGCTGTGTCTGACGAGATTAATCTCTGAGCATTGCGTTACGGTAGCTTCCTTTCCGGCAGTATAGGGAGATGAGATAAGTTTTGCAGTGAATTTATGAACCTGTGTTATTCGATACATGTTGCTATGTCCTAACTTTACGTGAATTTTACTTTTGTTTTCTTTCATAGCAGTTTGAGTGCGGAACGCATCCGGCGGGGCTTATGCGTTGCAAAGCGTGGTTTTGTCCAGCCCTTCTTTGATCCTTGCCGCTGCTTCCCATGACTTTAAGCCGTTCTTGGTGCTGGCTCGTGACCGTTACAAGGCTAGACCTCATTCCTCTTCGGAGCTTTGAAGTTGGAGCTGACAGTGACTTGGTCTAATTGTAACCGTGTCTGTGTCTGCGACCCTCGTCTGTTCTGGCGAACAGCTCGCTCGGGAGCCTGCTGACGATCTTTTGCCCATGTCATCAATGGGTCCTTTATTAACTTTTCCCAAGTTTTAACCTGTACGTGAATAAAGTGGTTTTTAATGAAAAAATAACTATACGTTGAGTAAACCTTAAAGTTGAAGTGTTCGAGTTAACATTTAATTACGTTTAATTGGAGTTCAAATAAATAAAGCAGTAATGAACCGTCACACCTTGCTTCTGTTTCTCTCAACCTCTGAAAAACGATTGTGTGGGAATTAATTCACATATTAGTTAAATTTTAAAAGAAATTTCAATGTTCAAATTATAGTTCTAGCATGAAGAAACTTATTAGCAGAGGATATAGCAGTAATTAACGCCTTCAATAATTTCGTCTGAACATCAAACCTATGAGCACCTAGGTAAGAACAATGGCCAACCATTGGAACCGAGGAATTACAGGTGCCATTTCTTCCTTCCGTGTGCAGGGTCACAGTGTTCTGTGAGCCACATTTCGCATGTCTTCCATACATGAGGCGACTTTCACAAACGTGGAAGAGTTCGATCAGAGTGGCGGAGTGTACTTCGAAGAAGTGGGGTCCACGTCAGAGTGGCAGGACGCACGTCATGAGTGACTGCGCCACTCCCGCGGACCCCCCCGTGGGAGTGGCAGACCCGTACCTATCATTTCAATTTTTTTCCTATCCGTTTAGAAATAAATCTAAGATTCTTTAGTCATACAGGATACTATCTTAATATTTTAGTAAAAAAATGTGATATCCAATCTATGGAGCTTGAATACATCCATTTGTATTCATTGTCGAGACTCATTCAGTAAAATGCCATCAGTGCGTAGCTATGACCTGTGAAGCATGGTCATGCAAAAGTCGTAGAACATACTTTGATAGGTGGTAAAATATTTATTCAACTGGTGCATGTATTTCAATTGCACTGTATTTTTTCGTACGATAAACATCTAAAAGTTTAATATGCACTGATATTTATTGGTGTAGTATTAAGCAGAAAAACGAAAACTTGGCACATACGTATTTGCTTGTATTTCAAAAGCTCTTGACGTGTTGAAAAGTTGTCCTGCAAGGAAAATTTTCAGTTTTAGGTCAGCTTGTCTCCAAACCAAACTGACCAAACTGAGTTTGTATCATATTGTTGAGACTATTCAGATACGATTTCAAATAAATGACAGAAATGACGCAAGTTTGGATAACAAAGATTCAGGTTTTCTAAGCGTCACGCAAGGCAAAACTCCATATTTATATATTTCAATTCTTTGGCTTCAAAAAAATACACATTTCAGATGCCTTGTTTACTCGAATGAAAGGTTAAGAATAAATTGGATCGAAATTTCTGAATGTTGTAGAGCTACGCTTTTCCTGGCCAGGTCACCCACCACATCCTGCCTCAGAGGCCGTCGAGGTAAGCCGAAGCTACTGCCCGCTTTGTGCCCCCACGCGCTGGTCCTGTAAATGCGTCGAGTTGCGTGCCGTTGCGAGCTCGCTGGGAAGCTGCGTGACAGTGATCATCAACGCTCTAATCGCCCCTCGAGCGTTCTACAGCAGACAGCGTTCGGCACGTGATGAGGCATACGCCGGGCACCAAACATTGGAGTAGGCTTATCGGGTTTGAACGCTATAAAACACACCTCGCAGTCAAAGATTCCACTTTTCGTTAACTATCAGAAACAAATATTCTAAAGCTAATAAAAATTTGTTTATGGACGTATGACATTTCCGAATAAATTTACGGTTGTAAAAACACATAGTTGAACACAAATTGAACACGGTTGAACACACTGTATATTTCCTTATCTGTAGGGAAATTTCTCCACAGATTCATCCGTGGTGTACTTTGAATTCTGTACTATTGAGGTAAACTGCTGTTGCTGTGTGGGAGGTGATGTCGCGCAGCAGCAGCGCATATTTGGGGTGGTGTCAGGTAAACAGGTAGCCAGGCTGTTTTGTGTCGGGCTCAGGCTGCGTCGCGGTCGGAGTCACCTGTTACGTCGGCTCGTGGCTCGTGGCGTGGAGTTTGGCGACGGTCGCAATCCTAACGTTTCCAACCCTTCTGCCTACATGTTCAATAATCCACTGATTGATTGTGTGTGTGAATGTGTAAAATTTTGGCTCTTTTATTCATTAAATAATTGCATGATTTAAGAGGGCTCTAAGCTGAAATTAACTTTCCTCTAAAAAATGTGTGTTCGCTGCTCTAAAAGAACCACTACGAACCGCCGTCTCTATTAAACTATTAACTACTTACCTATTACCTATTACTTACCTATTACCTATTAACTACTTACCTATTACCTATTATCTATTAAACTACCATTGCGCTTATGCTTTTTTCTTATTACTAATAAACTGTATTACGACTCTGATATCGTGTTTACTCTCATCGTCTAATAGTCGCTCCGCACACTGGAGGATAAAATTTTTCAGGTGCGTTTTCGTGTTTCTAATATTTGTTGATTATTTAAAACTGATTCATTGTGCACATTTACCAAGAAAGTAGACTTTGTTTTCATCCTATGCTTACTTTTCAGTATCTCTAGCTAGCGCTGCGTCGCACTGCATACGCCGTGCTTCTCAACCTAAATAACAGCTGTAGCCGAAATTAGTTAAATTACTTCGACCGTCAACCTTTATATTCATTCTTAATTCTTAATAAGATTATTTTTGTCCAATTAGATTTGCGCACATTTCTTCATTTTTTAATATACAGCTCCGAGGAGACTGAGGGGGGGGGGAAGGCGTTGGTCGCGGTTCGCCTGTTCTTGACCTGGTGGTAACCCTGGTGCCAACTTCAATCGAGTATCGTCTGCTTTTGTGCGAACTGTTCTCCTCTCATCCTGAAGTGCTGGGAATCAGCTAGCACCGTGAAGTTCCGCTGGAGCCTTGCGTCGTCCGTTTTTGCTGGCGCTGAATTGACCTGTAGCCGAGTGTTGCACCTGAGTCATCTTTCTTGCGCCTATAGACCGTCCTTGCCTGACACTCCAATTTTGAACCATTTAACATCATATACGTGTTTTAACCTAAATAAATATAAAATAATGCTTGAGGACGAATTTGTACTGTTTTAAAATATCAACATTCTGAATTGGCAACTAGCCGCATTTGGCTTGTGTTTACTTACCAATTGCCCTGCTAATGTTAAGTTTCTTCCTCGGTGTTGAGAGGCGAAAAATAAGATTGAAATTGGAACCTTTTTGTATCCTTGTATTTTTATTAATCTTTTAAGCTTCGAGGAAAAGCAGTTAAATCAAATGTATTGAGGTAGTTCCTCACATACCTTTGAGTGTTGTAGTTATCTTACAACCACTTATATAGATGTGAATAACTTGAATACTGCGAAGAGAGGAATACGTCTAGCCCCTGTATCTCTACGTAAAGCTTCAAAAGGATCTACAACGACTCATAACATATATATCCTCATCAAATATCCTCATCAAATTTATTCAAATATTCAATCAGGATAGTGAGTATTTCTACCAGTTAATTACCACATTTCATCCCTGATGTCCATAACAGCTTTGTTCTCAGACACATGAAGAGAGCGTGTGGCATTCATTCGCTGTCGTGTGAACACTTAAAAAGTTACTTTAAATGATCCCCTCGATTTGGGAAGTAATCCCTTACTTTTTAAGATGTGAATCTACGCTAGTGAAACTACACAATTTCGACTTGCAGACTACTACGGTGTAACTTTTCATGAGGGTTTCAAGAGTAAGGAAACTTATCTTGTCTTGATCAATCATAAACAACCTTATCACATTCAATTGTATAGTCAATTTCTTTGCTTTCGCACCTTTGACGCAGCAATGGAATTTGTAAGATACTTTGTCCATGTTACTGTATGATCTAATCATGCCTTTTCTCAACAATTGTAAAACGGTGAAATCTTCCGCGTCTTTACTTGCTATTTGTGTGCCAGGGAGAGAAAAAGATACAGGTGAAGTAAAAAAGAGAGATGATTATCCTGAAATAATTATTATGAAGCAGAACATGCTCAAAAAAAATTATTATCTCTAGAATAGGACTGTATTTAAATAATCGACACGCTCAACAAATGAATTATTTGATCATTTCCCTCGTTAGAGGAATAATTATGTCATTAAATTAATTATTTCAGTATTGA
>JACJUY010005199.1:40468-61033 GCA_014220935.1 Platorchestia sp. MABIK
ATAATACTTACGTTTAGAAACGTAGTTTTAGTTTATAGTTTCCCAATTTCGTCAGATGTTTCCTTGATATCGTCATTCGCGATACAGTAGTAGATTTTTTCTAAAGTCTAGAACAATGGTTCCATGTTCGTATTTACTTGTGGGCCCGAATAAGTTCAGTGACTTCTAGGGTATCCTAACATCAATCGCTATTCAACGCTATTCTAGGGTATCCTAACATCAACGCTATTCAGGTGTACAGTTATGTTTAATCTAATTCACTTAAACCTAGTTGCACACTAGCCTGATCAATGAATTAGTTCACTTGAGATTCGATGCTTAATTTTACAATAGTGGTTTATATGGGCTAGATGTTAGCAGTATATTATAGAACAGACTCGAAATTTGCGTCATTAATCATGGTAAATTACCCTGTCGTGATGAGTCATATAGGAGAAAAGATTTGGCTTGATTACCTTATGAGATTAGTATTCCGATAGAAAAAGGGATTCAAGATTCATTTTGAAAGCTTCGTAAGAATTTCTTTCACTGATCTCCGCAGGGATCGAATTCTAAGTCTTAGTTCCAAAGCAGAGGATACTATATGTTGTGACCAAGCTTTAGAACAATAAGGAAGTATGAAGTTACTTCTTTTTCGGAAAAGGTGGTCATGATGCCCAGTTTGTGCAGTTAATAATTACTTGAGGTCTCTGTCGCCATCATAAGTCAATATTTTATACATGAAATAACATACGGAGAGCTTGTAGAGTTCTAGAAGTTTAAGTATTTTATAACTTTTGAATGAATCTTCTGTGTAAGCAGTATATTCTAGTTTCTCTACCGCTCTAATGGCTCTTTTTTGTAGCGTAAAAGTACATTGGCTTTATTTTTATCAGTCTCGTGCCATGCTTCTATTCCGTATTGTAGGTATGGTGAAATGAGCGTTTGTGTTTAATTTTAAAATCTTTTTTAGTTTATTTATGAAACATCCTTTTATTTTCCTTTGTTTATGCTACCCATGTCGAGAAGAAGTGGAATAAAATTCGTGCCAGTTACATCAGGGAGCTGTTGAAGAAAAGAAACGAAAAAAGTGGATCAGGCGCAAATGGACAAAAGCAGTACGTGTATTTCGAAATCCTCAGTTTCCTTGAAATGGTTACGAAACCTCCCACAAGCAGCAGGGACGACAGCAAGAATGAGGAGGTTGACAATGACGTGAACGTAGGGACTCCAAGGGAAAAGGAATCAGAAAATCCTTCAAAAAATCGACAATTAATAAAATAAAAAAGGACTGTATTGAAGTTCTAAAGGCCAAAATACTTAGGGACAACCTAGAGCAATTGGATGAAACAAACGAGGAGAGGTTGTTCTTTTTATCCCTCGGATCAGACCTCCAGAAAGTACCTGCTGACAGGAAGCTGCAACTCATGGAAATAATCCTATGCAGTGTCCTGCACCAACACCGTCTCCTACTTTTTCAGACAGTGGCAGTATTATCAATTTCGGATTTTCTGAGTAATATTTTCAGTTCCAAGAAATTACACAAATACTGTAAGATGTGAAAAATGACATATGGAGTAATTATGTGTCAAAAAATGTGAAATTAAATGATATTATTTGTGTAATTTACTAATGTATCAGTACTAGCTCTTAACTACAATAAAAGTTGTACGAAAAACTCGATTTTGATATTCCAGCAGTTATATCAATATACCTATAACGTTGGTGGGCACCATGTATGAACTTCACCTAAGTTTCTTTAAAAAATCGACAGCGTTTCTTTTTCTTGAGCAGTAAAGCCAACAGAAGTAACTCATCACTTGATGAAGGCATTCTTGCAAGTGAGGGTTTACTAGCATTGTTTGCAGTGATGGTCACTAGTTGCCGAGATTTTCACACGAGGCAACTGATGACAGTCACCGGTTGCCTAGTGTGAAAGAGGCCATCAACTCACCATGGACATTATTAGGTAAGACTTAGTGTGCACGACCCATAAAAAAAACGGGATTCAATAACATTTCTTGAACAAATTTTCCAGATGTGGATAAGAAACCTATATATCCATCTTAACAGTGCCTGTGATTATAAAAATATTCTTGTACTTGTGCACTGTATGTTCAGAAATTTTGCATAAAATTCCTATGCATCCCTGCCAAATTTTTTAAACTGTCCTTGAACAAATTTGCTCTTAAATAGTCAGTTATTTAATTACTAGGATTCCTAGTGTGCCTTTCGTAACGCGTTACGAACCTTGATCTTCCCCACCTTTCTTCAAGCTTGAAGAGGAAGATAAAAATTTGTGCCTGCTTCAAGCACCGGTGGGCGTTTAACCAATAGAGCTGTATCAACCGTGAAGGGCAATGCCCAGACTACTCATTCCATAATTTTTACATTTGTTCCTGCACTAGACAGTTGTCTAGCGATAGGAGTGTTTCGGAGTTATCATCGTAAACCACTGCTTTGACTGGTGAAGAAGCTTCGTCATCGTGATGCAGTGAGCCAGCTCCGACCGGGGCCCCCGTCCCGTCTCCGCCACTCAACGGAGCCTGGAGGAGATGGCAGCACACCGCACCACAGCACGGCTCTCCTGCCCAGCTTTGTCCTAGGTACGTCGCCCTTAACGAAAGGCACTAGTTAGGGTGATTGGGGCAAAGTAAAACTTCAGTCATGAAGTAGGGGCTGTTCACTCTAATTCATTCAAAATTAATCTCTTGACTTATGCCTCCAATAAGAGCAAATTTGTTTATAAATCTTCCATAATATTTCACTTCTTTATTCTATAAATTTCATTGGAAGCTTTTTATTTTTTAAACTTTCATTTTTGTGCAGAATGCCAAACTTCTTAAGTGCTCTGCAGCATGCTCACATAATTTTATTGTTGCAGGTTATAGTCTTGAGAGGAGCAGGCCCAGACGGGGGTGCACCCATGTGCCTAATTCTCCGCGTTTCACACGGGTGAAGTGGGGTCGCGCTTATTTCCACCGGGCACCAGCAGTCCAGCTTTCAGTTCCAAAACTCGTGTTGCCATTAACCGGAGTTTTTCTTCGGTTAAATTAAAACTTGAGAGTTGGCTCTGCCCAGTTATTTATACCCCGTCTGCAAGATTTTGCTCACTGTAAAACTCGTATCACAGATACAGTTATTACAACTATCCTTATGAGCGCGACAGACAAATGGAAGAAGCGGATTCCAAATATTTAAACGAATGGTATTATTAGGTAAGTAGCAGGATCCGTGTAAATTCCACAGACAATGTCATCGTTAAGCGAGCTGATCTCGTGAAAAAATTCCGTCTAGATTACCTAACCTATGCCTAACCTAACCTACCCTAACCTAACATACCCTAACCATCCCTATCCTAACCTTTCCTGTCCTAGCCTACCCTATTCTAACCTATCCTAACCTAAACAAACCTATCCTAACCGAACCTATCCTGATAAAATGTCAAACATATCAATGCATGTAAAGGCCATCTTTTAATGTTACAGTGAGGAATTCGGTATCCATGATACCGCAAACTTAGACGAAAGAGTAACAGACGGACCAAGTAACTATATAAAGAAGGATCAAGCTGCCTGATTCTTTTCTCTGTTCCTGAGATAGTGTTGCTCTGGCTCTTCTTTTGTGTCCTCTGTCAAGTCTTCTTCTTTTTTCCTGAAGCGTTTTTATTTTATTTAGTTTGAAAATATGTAAACATTTAAGATAAAGTTATATTTCTGAATGTCGTACTGCAAAACGTTGATATTTAAATGCAATCAGTATACATTATACCAAACAAATAAATACACATCCTATGTTTCTTGAAAAGCAGACACTAAACAAATGTATGAATAAAAATATAAATAAACACACAGCGGGTATAATTAGGTTAGATGACTACCTAATGAGATGTACAGACGCGGCTGTTATTATTTTAGAATAGATTATCGTACAAATTATATGGATTTTCTCGATATTATTTCTCCAATCTTCGCTGCCGAGTTGTTTAAAGTGTGGTACTCGGAAGAAAAACTCGTGAAAATTCTTTGACGACTGTGTTACTTCATTGCGGTTAACATACGTTCAAATCGAAAATCTTTTGAATGTGAGAAGAATTTGAAAATTCAAAAAAATACAATTTATTTCATAAGCAATTCATCAGTAGAATTATTGCTTAGAATTATTACAGTGGGTAGGACGAGAAATGTTTTCTGTTTTTGTGGGCCCGACAATGTTCATTGACTTCTACGATATTCCATGAAATCCATAGTCTACAAGCGTTTCCAAGCTCATATGTTCTAAATCTTTCAACCTAAACTCGCATTAGACTGATTCGGTTGTTTTCAACGTAATGAGTGAGGGAATTCGAGACAAAACATGACATTAATTTGATTCACTATGCAAGGCAATGATGCAAGGAGAACTGCATCATCCTTAATAATATTTTAACTAGTTTGATTCCAGGGCAAGAAATCTATCATTTTAAATCATCGAATAGAGAGGCGATAACTATATTTTTGAAGGCCACCTTATCAATACCTGGAAAATAAATAACATCAAAGACTCTTTTTGTAATAGTTTTTCTCACCGATGTTGGAAAGCACAGAGTTCCAAGCCTCAAATTCCATTGAAGTAGAAGCTGTATTGAGATCTGATTTTGATAGAGTGAGGAAGTACAAATACGCTCCAATTTCTAGTTAAATAATCGTGATGACCAATTTTATATTATATTACATTTAAAATCTTTCCCGCCCTCTTTGTTATCTTCATTCGAAGTTTTACCCACGTAATTGCACAAGGAAACTGATAGAGATCTCAGGGCTCAGGTATTTCTCCGTATTAGAATGAAGCATTTTTGTGTGGATATTGAATACCAAGGTTCTTTTTGCTCGTATGTCATTATTTTTTTTAAATAATTATTTTTCATTTCCGTAAGTCCCAATCGGTGTTACTGTTATATCGTTGAAAAATGGTCGGACAAATGTTCTATACAGTTTTTTAGAGCTTTGTCAGGTAATACACGTTACTCTAATGGGTATTCCAATTGATTTTAATATTTTTGCTCTAATAGAAGAGACATGGTTTCTGTCAGTCAACTCCTTGTTAATTATAATTTCTTGGAATTTGGATGAACTATAGTTTCCTCAATCTTCTAATCACCGATTTCGATGAGGGGAAGAGATGTATTTCGCTGATTGGAGAATGGGATATATTTAGTTCTATTAACATTAGTACGTACTTCATTTCCTTTTAGCCTCATGAAGCTTTTTCCAGCTCAACATTCATTCTGTTTGCCATCGCATCCTAATTTTCACTGAGAATGTTTTAAGAGAAAAAACTATCATGACCAATAAGTATGAATTTAACGTATGAAATGCATTCAACAATATCGTTTATGAATTTCAAAAACAGAAGCGGTCTCAAAACCGATCCTGGTGGAACGTCGTGGATGAAGCCAAAAATTTCCGACTGGGATTTCCCAATTACATCTAATTGCTTGCGATTCGACAGGTAAGATTCAAACTATGTATGAGCAACTGTTTAGAACTCCGTATCATGGGAGCTTCGATAGTAATATACTGTTATCGATATAGTTGAACGCTTTGGAAAGTCGAAACAAATAGAAAACAATTCATCTTCATTGATTTTGAATTAATACATTGTGAATGATTCAGAGTGACTTGCGTTGTCGATTGTTCGCAGATCTGAAGCACACTGTTTATCATCGAGAAAAGAATTTTGTTCCAAGAAAGAGTACACTTTCCTGCAAAAAATTACAAATAGTTCACTAAAAATTAATCGTCATGTGCAAGGTCAGTGAGTACGAAGGCAGAGGCTGTGTAGGTAATTGGCACCGATCAAATGCTTGCGTAGCGAGACATTTGACCGGTAGCGCAGCCATTACAGCAATTAATAAAGGCTCACATAACAACCTGTAGAATAAAACGAGCCATAGGCAAATCATGAGTTTAATTTTTGATGACAATTTCTAAGCTAATTTCATTGAAATAAAATAATTAAATCGCACTGTGGAATGAGTTAACACTTGTGCTGGGCTTGTGTACCAACAAACCTAACTCTGAAACATTTATTCTTGATTTCACAGTTCTTCTTCTCGAGTTACCTGCAGATTAAGAACGCAAAGGAGCTCCACCATAAAATACCAGACTTTGGAAGCTTCAGCACTCGGTCCTCAGGAAAGGAGGCTCCATCAGCACTCCTTGGTTTTCGGGACATCAGCATCGTCATTATCCCGGGACCATAATTTAAGACATTTCTTCAAGAATTCTACTTTCGTATATTATTCTTCGAAAAATGGGATGTCAACGATTTTGAAAGGATGAACTTATTTATTAAAATGTAAGCTCTTCGTGAAGCTCCAAACCGAAGATTGGAGCCGGGGCAGCTTTGCGCTCTCGTGGCCTGACGCAGCATGGGGAAGTTCCAGCGGCGACTCCGCGCCTTTCTGTCCTCGCCTCACGCGGTGAAGGCGTTGCGGCGGCTCGGCGGCACTCCTCGGGCGGCGCGCGTCTCTTGAGCTCTACTGCACGGAGGAGCGGCCTTCTAAGCACGTCCTTTATGGTGAGTTGAGAAGCAATTTCAGCGCGGTGTTCTCTTTCCATCTCAGTGCTTCGATTTTTCTTGATAATTGCCTGTGCGAACGGATATTATAACTCAATTTTTGTCTTAGCCAAACGAGTATATGACTATGAACTTTAGGCTCAAATAAGCTTAGGCTCTTTTGTAGCCTGGCTGCCAGTCTAGCTGGTTGGCTAAATGCCATTGTTTGGGCTAATTTTGTTTAGCTGCGGCAAGCTTGCAAAATAAAGCAATTTAAAATCTTTTCCTAAAGTTTTGCGAGCCGCTCAAGCCTAACGTTTAGTTTCCCTGCAAGGTAGTTTAACTTACAATTAAAATTATATTTTCTTTCTAAGGTACGTGTATTGGCTCAGACTTCTTGGAGCGAGCTGCACTGTTAAAAATTTCCGTGAATTTAACGGTTAAACACCGAATAAATCACACTTTTTTACTGTCAGACATATTGTACAGTGAAACTCCGGGTCTGAATCCAACTACAGTAAAACACCGTTATAGACGACAACAATTAGATTACATATCAATGGATTTCATCAAAGAAATTTACTTCAATTTGAGCTTAAATGACTTGAACAAATTTTGATCAGTTACCATGAACTCCATGAGGTGTGTTTTGTTCATAGAATAAAAACATGTAAGAAATGATTGAAATAATCAATATCTAAGAACATTCCCTCTCATAATGAAAACACGAATGATCACTCTAGTTATTGGTTGATTACATTAACTGCGTTTTTCTCCTACATCGACTTTAGATGTGTTAATTTAGGTTCTACAACGTTAAAGATTAAAATATCCGCTCGAAAAAATTGGTTCTATGGTGTTTTTCCCATCATTGTACAGTTCGTCCTTAATTTATGCAAATCTAATAAAAATCATGAATTAAAAAATGAAAGAGTTTGAATGCAAATGTTTTCTTGCAAGGAATGTATTAGTAAATTAATCTATGAGAAGTTTACCATGTGTGAAGACTAATGGAACCCATTTCCCAAAGCAAGAGTGGTTGCGCGGCAAGTTGAACAGCTGGTGGAATTGTGCGCGATAGAAATCTATGTTGAAATCATATTTTTATTGAATTCCAGTAATTTGGTTTCGTGCTCATCGTCAGCATTTAATAATTTGAAAATTCTTCCTTCTCTTGTATTAGTAGTCAGCATATAGACTTTATGAGTTGGGGTTATAATTCATCTAACGTTTACCGGTGATCATCGTAAAGCTCAGGCTGTGTTCTTGTTAATCTACCAACACATATAGTATAACTGCAGGTATTGAGTCGTCTGAGAATTTTGATGGGTAAAATTTTCGCCCTAAATTCTACCTATGTACCTTTCGAGTTTCAAATATGACGAATTTAGTTGTAAATTGATCTGTGGTAGTTTATATTAACTAAACCTTTTCTGATCGTGCTGCTCTTCTTAGTTCATATGCTTTAAATGTCAACTCAAATCAGAAAATAGGAGTAGATTCACCGGCTATGATATTTATGGGAAACGTATATATCCTACAGATAGCTTAAATTGTGATTTGATTTGAGTATTCTCAAATGCTCTAAAATATATCACAAAATACAGAATAAAAATCTGTTGAAAGGTTAGAGTCTGAAGCACCATAATAATTGTCCATTGTGTGGTAAAGTATCAAAATTATTTGCATGGTATGTGAGCCATTTTGCATTTCATGGAAACTTGTGCAATGTTGCATTTGCATGCTCTTGTGACAATTTGATATCCCATGAAATATAAATCTTTTACTGGATTCCAAGTGCATGTTTTAGGAGGCCATGGAAAGAACTTGTCTAATGGTATCCAAAGAGAAGCATCAGAGATCTCCAGATACTTTTTTGTGGTGCAAGTTACAACATTGCAATCAAATTTGTTCGCATTTTAATGTTCTGCTTTGACATCTCAGTGACCATATAAAAGATGGTAAAATAATTAGGTGCCCTATGAAAGATTGTGATGAATTATTCTCGAAAATTTTTATTTTTGAAAGCCATCATTGAAGAGCCCATAGTGGATATTGTCATGATCAGGTTGCTTTGAAATACCTTATATCATTTGGTGTAAATAAATGCAATGTTGGTATTCATTCAGTAGAACTTTCAGCTGGTGAAATTGGTTTTGATGTCTCTGGTACTAGAGATAAAACTGATACCAGCGAGACAGATGAAAAAATAGTGATGAAAATTTAATTTGATATTATTTAGAAACATTTTATTTTGGAAGCTTGCTTGATTTTGTCTCAAATTACATGCAAAATTATTACTTTCATCATATTGTTGGAAGAATTACTTGAAATCCACCAACAAGGACACACATTTCTGTGACCAAATGTAATCAACGAATTTAAAAGTAAATTTGACATTCCTGATGATAATTTTTACAAAATTGAATAACTATTTCCAATAGCAGATTTGGTTTCATTTACACAGAGAATTTTAGCCCTGACTTCAAGTGTAAAACAATATTAAAAAATTTTTTAATTGTGTTCAACCATTTTAAATCAAATTAGAAAATAATGCTCAGTGTAAAAAATTTACTTCTCAATTTTATTGTTGGATGTAGAAGCCTAGTGTACGATTCAAAATCTTTCCAAAATGAATCTGCTTTTATTAGGGTAGTTGGTAACTTGGCTAAGGAAAGTGACGTACCAAGGTCAAATCCTTCATTTAGGCATGATAATTCTCTTGAACTCGTTCTCCATCAAGATGCTTTCGAGGTTTGCAATATGCTTTGCTCAAGTTTGAGGTCTAATGCTGATCATACCATTCTGGTTTTGCAATAAACAAGAACCATTTCAACTATTTTGGGTAGGAGGCTATTTTTGAATATTGGGTGAACGACCTGAAGGATTTCAAGAAAAATAGGACTAAATTTAGCAGAAACAGGATTCACTGTATTACTGGTGACAACTTTGCCCCTCATTGTGTGTTGGAGGATTCACACAAACATTTTGTAGGTATTCCTTATCTCAGAACAAGGTATTAAGCAGAATTCATTGACTATTGGACCATATAAAACAGTTGAAAGTTACAAATTAGATCTTGTTGGGCTTTCAAAAAGAGTGAACTATGTCAGAGGTGTTCAATTGAACTCTGTATTTAATGTTCTGTCATATCATGTTGGTCAGCGTGGGTTACCTCCATGTCTGGGTCATGACCTATTTGAGGTTGAGGAACCATGACTGCTGTTTTCATTTAAGATTTAGTCTGACCAAACAAATGGTTGTCTTATGAGGAATTGATTAAATTAATGGTAAGTTTTCAATACTTTGGAGGAAATAAATGTAAACCCAGTGAAGTAAGCGCATCGGGAAAGAAGTTAGGAAGGCATGCTGCGAAAAACTGGTGCTTACTAAGATTGATGGCATTCACACTACGCAACAAAGTTATGAATTCACGAGACACTACTTGGTGCTACTTTCTACTGTTTTGGGATATTGTTGAGTTAATATGTGCTCCAAAGAAAAATAAGTGATGTGGCTTATTTGAATGTTTTAGTTATAACCTATCTTGACTTACAAAAGACATTACCTTTGAATGGTTTAAATCCCAAGCACCATTACCTGAGGCATTTTCCAAAGCGTGTTTTGGATTTTGGGCCAATTATCCGTCTGTGGACCATGATTTATAAGCATTGCCGCTCATACTTCAATAGATGTGTTTGCTATAGCCATAATTTCAAGATTAAAGGAACTGGGTAGTGTTTTTATGACCCTAAATACATTGGCTCATGTGAAAAAATTATTGTGAATGAAATTTCAATTAAGTTCCAAACCACATTTGCTGTCTTCAAGCTATTTAGTGAAAAATGTGGATTTGTGATGAAGTGACCATCAGAAGATCTCAATGCAAAAGAATATTAGTTTTGACCAAAGCAGACAGTGATATGAAAGATGTCTTGAAATTTGGGGAGATTCTTTTTATACTTATATCTGGTGAGAATTCAGAAAGTCTTTTATTTTTGTTGTGGGAAAGCATCTGTCAATTTTTTTTCAGCCTTCATGTCCACCTAATTTTCATTTCCTTGGGCAGGTCAAGAAATTTAACGATAGTATGAGTTGTAAAGAGCTTAGCGATTATTACCCTCTTCAAGGTGATAAGCAATAACAATACTTTCGGCTGATTCAAATTTGCATGCCAAAGAATATTTGGAGGTGTGCTTCGGGTGAGTAAATTTAGTTGTGTAAGGGGCACAACTTTGTATCAATAATTTTTGGGTTTAATGTTGGATATTAAATTTCCTGTCATTAGAAAAATTTCCTAAAAAGACAATGCTAAGGCTACAATAAAAAGACTCTGGGAATGTTAGTGTTTTCCCACTGCTTCTCTAGATTTTTACCATTAAAAATATCAAATTAAAAGTGAGACTATTTTTCTTCTTCAATCCTTCAACAACCAAATTCATTAGAAATAAAGTTGCATGTGTGTAGTCTAGCCAATTACTGAGTGCTTGATATATTTTTTCTAATGAGCCAAATTGTGAAAAAAATTTAAGCATTTACCATCCTATTTTTTTTTTAGACTTTTGCTAGCTAGAAACCTTTACACATTGCTTCTCCTGCAATCAATGTGAAAATGAGCAGAGCATGAATAAATTTGAAAATAGAAAATGTAGAAATATCATGGCAATTGTATCTTTGGTTTTTTGTGAGTTTTATTAAACTTTTTTTTTGAAGCTGTTAGGATGGATAAAAGTCAGTCACACGACAAAAGCTTCAGATTTAAATTGTGAATTCATTTTCTTCTTGACTTGTGGGCTAAATGTGAATGAAAAATATGCTACTACTTTGCTTACTTTGCTATGCTACTTTATTCAGTTATTTATTTAGCATAATGCCAGGAAAATGATAGAGGCCAAGGAAAAAAGACTGGCCAAAATCAAACTCATTTAACCAGAGATTTTTACATTCACACATGCTCTGAAATATTTTTATTCTGGGTGAATATAAAATTTTTTTTTTTTGACTGAAACAAATAGAATGTTCACTGATGAAACAACTGCTTGCAAGAAAGTGCAAGCATTCTAGGTCATATAATGATGCACAATTTACTTACATTTAAAAAAAGTTTAAAGTATGCTGTACTTAATGTTTCTCTTGAGAAGATACAACTACTGTGTATTTTGATATCAGTGCTGCCAGAAGAGGGGATTTGAAGCCTCTATAGCTTACGGTTTGGTTGGCCTTCCTTTAGTTCATATGGAATAAATTCGTTGGATAGTTACACACTGCCTACTTATGGTTCACTGTCGCCTTTTTCTGCTTCTATCAATTTCTTCTTCACCTTTTCAGCTAGTTTCATGACTTGCTACCAAATTCAAATCTATGGACTTGGTGTGGGGACATACCTTGTGCATGGATTTTCATGTCCCTTGATTCCTTACTAAATGATGTCTTCCTCTCTTGGGAACACCCATGTTGTGTGGTTAGGGAGAGTCAGACTTGACTTGAATTCTAATCTTTGATACTTGATACTTGGTGATTGAGTTTCTTCATTCCAATTTAATATTAAATGAGTTTTGTTACTCACTAAATGTATGAATCTCATCCTTTACCTGTTGATTTATGTGAGTGTGTGCATATTATGCATAAAAACTTCTAGTGGCATTTTGAAATGAGTTATGAAGCACCTCAAGGTTTTTTGAAAGTTCGAGTGTTACTTGAAGTGCAACTTTTACTATGAATCTACTTATTCACAAAGCCATTAATCAAAGAAATTTCTCTTAAAATATTTATAATCAATTTTATGAAAGTCAAGTATCTTTAAAAATGTTGAAATGTATTTAAATTTAAGTTGGGAATTCGGCAGTGAACCCCCGACCCCGACAAGTCGTTTCATTCCCCATGTTCATTGTAGCTAGTAGAACATTTCCCTATTTGAAGAGCTAGTGAATGAGTTTCTCATGCACCTATGGGAAACATGAAACATGAACGTCAAGGAGCAGTTACAGGATTTGATGCAAAAATCTTTACTTCTATTGCAGCTGTTTCCTATTCAATTTTAGGGAGTGAGTCTTGTCGCGACAATATTAATTCATATTACTAAATATTGATTTTTTCACAGGTAAAAACGCTGCTGCAAATACATTGGATCCAAACCATGCATCAACCATCTGCAAGTACTGAGTCTGGTTCAGTGTTGGATTCAAGCTCAGTGATGACGTCCTCACTTGGCCTCATTAATCCCAATTGGGCTCACGAATTAGAGGTTCCGTTGGAGAAGATGTCCAGTCGTGATATCGATGTGGTTGGAAATAAAGCTCGACCTACGCCAAGGTCGAGGTGCGAGATGCTACGCGTCGTCATAGAAGCCGCTATGAGGGTAACTCACGTGTCTAGCAAGAAGGCCCTGGACATAACAGCAAGGAAGTTTAAGGCAGAGTATCCACAGTCTTTCCAAAACATGATTGGAGGAACTCTGGTTGACGGGAGTTAACATTTGAGATCAAATGCAGACAACGTACCAAGCAGTGCATTTTGGTTTATCAATGAACCCGAAGGTGCTCTCGTTCTTCAGGGGTCTTACAGATTTTGAATGGACAGAAAAATGAACATTGTAAGCCTAAAAATAAATATCTGGTAACACTCCCAATTGACTCACTTGATAACGTAGTTTCTTTTAATTTACCAACATTTACTGGTGGCTTCTCGCATTCTTATTTTTGTTTACTATCAATTACAGTTAGCTTCTCGTTTTGTTCGCAACATCTGTTGCATATATCTATATATATAAACATATGTATTGATCTGTAATCATTGCTGGAAACTATTGTATTTCTCTACTTACAACACTCGCTTCGTCACTGGGTCATTCACTGCTTTCTTTTCTTTGCACTTCCACACATCCATTTGCACTAATCGCTGCTTATTCATAGTGGATTAGATGGTTGCATTGCTTGCCCTGTTCGCTTAGGCCGCAGGGGTCTCCAAACTTTTTAATGTAAGACTATTTTCTACATTCATACGGTCCGAAGAAAATAAAAATTAAAAAATTACCATTTTATTTAGCGATTCCAGTCGTGAGATAATTATTTTTTCAAGGTCACCACCCAGGAATTTGTTTGGCTGGCCGGATGAAATTACGTGGCGAGCCGGATGTGACCCGCGGACCATAGTTTGGAGACCCCTGGCTTAGGGGATGAGATAATTTTTTCTAGCATATTTTGTGAAATTAGTCCCAATTTAATATTCTTGATTGTCACTACGAAACGCCATTCGTGAATGTTTTGCGTAGTAGAGGCCTAAATGAAATTATTTGCTTTGGGAAATTTCTTTTGTTCGTGGCTCAATTCTTAAATTTTTGTTCTGGTAACCCCTAGCTTTTAGTCCTATCACTTGATCCCTTTATGATGTTTACTCGTGTCTACTCATATTCTATGCGAAGACATTTTGAACGTACGTACTTCATATACTGTGTGTGTATTATATGGTTTGTATTTTATATGGAATAAAAAATAGCGTGAATAAATATGTGGATGGTTATTAACTGGCTGTTGAATAAAATTATGTAACAGGAGCTAAATGAAAATAGGATAGCATTCACCACTGTGTTTTTTGAAGTTCGTAGGATTTCTTATTGACGAAATGGATTTTAGAATCTGAAAACTCTACTTTGAAGTGTGTCCTATATTATAGGCCTCATTATTTCGATGAAATGGTACTTCGCATGCGTGTAAACGTTCACTCTGTTGTTAAAGGAGGATCTTGAAGGACTGTGAACGTCAGCGAAGAAGAAAGTGTGAATGCTTTCGGCTTGTAATTCATGCCCTGTCTCGTGAAATGATTTTGGTATGTAGTGAAACTTTTGTTAATGTATTATATTAACGGCTATTATACGTATTAAAATGCACTCTAGAGTTTAGTTGCAGGAAAATATCAAAATTGAAAAAAATTCACCTTCGAATTATTTAATTTGTATAGCCTTGTGTAATGCAACCAAAAATTTGTTTTCGATAGCAGTTTAGGTCAATCCAGCTAATACTTTTTTTGTCGTTATATGACAAATAAACGGACTTGGCTGTGAGAATTGAGATGATGATGATGATTCGGGATCTATTGACGAAAATACTCGACTTGTGATTTGATTTGCGTAAAGCTGTATTTTAACATAGAAGTATTTTTGGAGCGTCAATGGAAGGGTAGAGGAACACCGGAAGTTGTGATTCATTTGGTTAAGACAAGTTTGAAAATTTAGTTTGACGAACTTTTCGTTGTGCGAAGCATGTAATGATTTGACTTTAATAGTGCTTATAGGAATCTTTTTTTCATGATTTTCATGATTAAAAGAACATTTATTGAAGCGATAATTATTTTCCAAAATGCTTGCATTAATAAATGTTCCTTTATCGTTGATTCTTCTTTTTGTTTTGATTTATGTTCTTGTTTAATATTAATTATAGAATCAAATTGAAATAATTACCAGTCATCCGTACCTTTTCTTAATCCCAGGATATTATTTTCTTTTATAAGCCAATAAATGTTCCGCAAAGGAAACATTGTTCAAGTCATTGACCTATCGCTATGAGATTTTTGGGTGTTTAGGTAACTAAGGCCAGTTGAACGTATTTCCAAATAGTTGATTTCATACCAATGTCAATTGCAGGTGACCGAGTCTGCAGGTGACGCAAGTCACATTTTAAAGTAAAATGTTCGTTGAAGTACTCGGGTTGACCAATGGAAGCCGTTATACCGTTCTATTGCTCATGTAAACTATTCTTCTACAGACATTTCTGCAGTTTTCGACAATTTTCTACGATATATGGCTTGTGCTATGCTCATCGTATTTTAAAGTTTCAACGAGCAATTGATTTTTCTTGGCAATTAAGCAAATTATGGATTTTCATCTTTTTTGTCTCACGATTACTTGCATTTTACGAGCAAATTTGGCAAAAAATAAAAATACATAGGTTGTACCACCGTTTTTTCACGGCAAATCAGAAGAAAATACTGTTTTTTACCGTTATAATAACCCGAGTTTTACTGTTTTTTCACGGCAGTTTCGGATAAATTAGGTTTTTATCGTTTTTAATTTCCGGGTATTACCGTTTGAAGCACGGCAACTCCTCAGAAATCACGGTTTTTTACCGTTCCTTGCCCCCCCGGTTTTACCGTTTTTTTCACGGATTTTTGTTGGCATCGAAGTTGCCAGACATTTTACCGTGAAATCACGGTGAAATTTTTTATAGTGTGGAGAAGTGCGGAGGGTTACCGCCCTGGCCCGATTCTAAACTCCGGGCTCCCACCGCTACGCCATTAGGCGAACTGTGCCGGCCGCACTCAAAACTTAGTGTTCTTTATTGATCTTTGCTGTTTTGCGCCTATGCTCAGTAAAGCCATGGCTGCTGCATCGAGTTTTTACTCCTTTGGTGACCCTTCTCCAGAATACATTTTCAAGACAACCTATCGAAGCGATGAGCTCGCTGTACAGTGCTGCTGTGCATGCAGCAATGCTTAATAAGTGAGTTAAAGTTACGTAAGGCAGTTAAGCGGTTAGTAGCAAGGCGTAAAAGATATAGGCGTTCATAGAATAACGTGAGCGGGGGGTAACAATAACTTTGAAATTAACTAATTTTACATTAACATTTAGAAATGAGTAAATTTTATAGGGTAATTTTTCCGCTGCAATCACACTAATCGGATAAAAAGTGTTTCTCGACTGTTCCTTGTGACGGATTAGTAGGATTTTTATTGTAGTTAGTGAAGCGATTGTGACTAATTCTCCATTATATTGATTAATTACTTTGATAAGTTTCATAATTTTGCTACGTCGCAAGATTTCCTTTATTTTGTCTTCTGCATTTGTTTGAGCACACTCTAAACGGTCTCTTTCGGTAAAAATAAAATTCGTTCTACCACGTTGCTTGCGATACGACCCATCGATGGGTCGTGCTTAAGGTCTTTCTACTGCGAAAACACCCCTCGATAAGTCGTTTGAAAAATTTTAACAATCTTTTACAATTAATGGATTTAATGTACCCAGTAAATGTTTGATATTGATGGAATTACGAACAGCTTTTGATTTTAAATTTGAGTTGAATGTTGAACTCTAGTTTAACCCATCGCGGTCAATGTGATATGCTCTCACATGCCTAAGTTTTCTGATTGAAAGATCGATGCAGACAGATCGTTAATTATAGTTTAAGTGACGTTCAAACAAACTTGAACTTAAAAATATTATTTTCCATTTGTTTTTTCTATGAAAATTTGCAGGTATGCACTTATTTTTGGAAATAAATGTGTAAATGGAATAGCGGTGCCGCAAATCTTTAGGCTCTCAACTATACTATATCACTGGAAAAAATTTCACCGTGATTTCACGGTAAAACGTATGGCAACTTCGCTGCCAACAAAAAACCGTAAAAAAAATGGTAAAACCCTAGGGCAAAAAACGCTAAAAAAACGTGATTTCTGAAGAGTTTCCGTGCTTTAAACGGTAATACCTGGAAATTTAAAACGGTAAAAAAAACTAATTTATACGAAATTGCCGTGAAATAACAGTAAAACTCGTGTATTGAAAACGGTAAAAACCAGTATTTTCTTCTGATTTGACGTGAAAAAACGGTGGTAAAACCTATGTATTTTTACATTGGCGAAATTTCCGTGTAAAATGCAAGTAATCGTGAGACAAAAAAGATGAAAATCCATAATTGCTTAATTGCCAAGAAAAATCAATCGCTCGTTGAAACTTTAAAATACGATGAGCATAGTACAAGCCATATATCGTAGAAAATTGTCGAAAACTGCAGAAATGTCTGTAAAATAATAGTTTACATAAAGCAATAGAATGGTATAACGGTTTCCATTGATCAACCCGAGTACTTCAACGAACATTTCACTTTAAATGGGACTTGCGTCACCTGCAGACTCGGCAATTGACATTGGTATGAAATCAACTATTTCGGAATACGTTCAACTGGCCTTAGTTACTTAAACACCCAACAATTTCATAGCGATTGGTCAATGACTTTAACAATGTTTCATTTTTGGAACGTTCATTGGTTTATAAAAGAAAATGATGTCCTCTACTTATGAAAGGTACGGATGACGTAATTATTTCAATTCGATTCAATAATTAATTTTATACAAGAACTTAAATCAAAATAAAAAGAAAAATCAACGTTATAGGAACATTTATTAATGCAAACGTTTTGGAATGTAATTATCACATCAATAACTGTTCTTTTAATGATGAAAATAAGATTCCTATAAGCCCTATGGAAGTCAAATCATTATATGCTTCGCGTTACGAAAAGTTCATCAAACTAAATTTTCAAAGTTGTCTTAACCAAATAACTCACAACTTCCGGTGTTCCTCTACCCTTCCATTGACGCTCCAAAAACACTTCCTTGTTAAAATACAGCTTTACGCAAATCAAATCACAACTCGAGTGTTTTCGTCAATAGATTCCGAGTCATCATCATCTCAATTCTCACAGCCAAGTCCGTTTATTTGTCATCCGACGTAAAAAAAAATTAGCGGGATTGACCTAAACTGCTGTCGAAAACAAATAATTGGTTGCATTACACAAGGCTATACAAATTAAATAATTCGAAGGTGAATTTTTTTTTTCAATTTCGACGTTTTCATGTAACTAAACTCGAGTGTGCACTTCAATACGTATAATAGCCGTTAATAGAATACATTAACATGAGCTTCACTAGATACCAAAATCATATCACGAGACAGGGCATGAATTACAAGCCGAAAGCATTCACACTTTCTCCTTCGCTGACGTTCACAGTCCTCCAAGATCCTCCCTTAACAACAGAGTGAACGTTTACACGCATGCGAAGTACTATTTTATCGGAATAATGAGGCCTATAATATAGGATACACTTTAACGTTGCTTTCAAATTCTAAAATCCATTTCGTCAATAAGAAATCCTACGAACTTCAAAAACACAGTGGTGAATGCTATCCTATTTTCATTTAGCTCCTGATACATAATTTTATTAAATAACCAGTTAATAACCATCCGAATTTTTATTTACGCCATTTTTTATTCTATACAAAATACAGAGCATATAATACACACACAGTATATGAAGTACGAAACGTTCAAAATGTCTTCCCATAGATTATGGGTAAACACGAGTACACATCATATAGGGATCAAGTGATAGGACTAAAAGTTAGGGGTTACCAGAACAAAAATTTAAGAATTGAGCCACGAACAAAAGAAATTTCCTTAAACAAAATAATTTCATTTAGGCCTCTACTATGCAAAACATTCACGAATGGCGTTTCGTAATGACAATCAAGAATATTTAGTTAAGACTAATATCGGAAAATATGCTTAACAAAATTATCTCATCCCCTAAGCCATGGGTCTCCAAACTATATGGTCCGCGGGTCACATCCGGCTCGCCACGTAATTTCATCCGGCCAGCCAACCAAATACCTGGGTGGTGACCTTGAAAAAATAATTATCTTACGACTGGAATCGCTGAATTAAATGGTTATTTTTTCATTTATATTCATTCGGTCCGTATGAATGTAGAAAATAGTCTTACATTAAAAAGTTTGGAGACCCCTGCGGCCTAAGCGAACAGAGCAAGCAATGCAACCATCTAATCCATTATATGCGATTAAGCAGCGATTTGCACTAAATAAGCAGCAATTAGTGCAAATAAGATGTGTGGAAGTGCAAAGAAAAGAAAACAGTGAATGACCTAGTGACGAAGCGTAAGTCGAAAAATACAATAGTTTCCAGCAATGATTACAGATCAATATATATATATAGATATATTCATGCAACAGATGTCAATAAAGCGAGAAAAGATTAGATTAGATTATTAGTTAGTTTAAGCCTCCCTATCCACAACAAATGAAATCCAAAGAGAGGAAGGAAGAAGGCACCATTTAGTATGGAGTTAAGGGAACGTGGAATCTATGCAGAAAGGGCATAGAAACAGTAAGATGAGAAAGAAGTTCATGAAACAAGGTCAAAGTTGAAGAAGAAAGTAGTAGGTGCTGAAAAACAGGACAGCAGTGAACCGAAAAAAAGTTGGTCCGTAAAAAAAAACCTGTTCCATTTCAACAAAAGGAAAGCCTACTTAACCTTTAGCTCGGGCCCTCATATTGTCCAACGGAACCTCTAATTCGTGAGCCCAATTGGGATTAATCAGGCCAAGTGAGGACGTCATCACTGAGCCTGAATCCAACACTGAACGAGTCCCAGTACTTGTAGATGGTCGATGCATTGTTGGGATCCGATGTATTTGCAGCAGCTTTTTTACCTGTGAAAAAATCAATTTATAGTAATATGAATTAATTTTGTCTCAACAAGACTCAGTCCCTAAAATTGAATAAGAATACAGCTGTAATTAAAGTAAACAATTTTTGTATCAAATCCTGTAACTGCTCCTTGACGTTCATGTTTCATGTTTCTCATAGCTGCAGGAGAAACTCATTCACTAGCTCTTCAAATAGGGAAATGTCCTATTAGCTACAATGAACAAGGGGAATGTAACGACTTGTCGGGGGTTCGCTGCCGAATTCTCAACTTTAATTTAAATACATTTCAACATTTTTAAAGATACATGACTTTCATAAAATTGGTTATAAATATTTTAAGAAAAATTTCTTTAATAAATGGCTTTGTGAATTAGTAGATTCCTTGTAAAGCCCAATTGAAAATCAAGGATGTATCGCCGGTGGATAACGGACGTGACGGTCGATTATGAGCGATTTATAGGCTGGTCGGCCTGTTCTGCATTAACACTCCCTCAACGCGCTCTTAACTACGCGCGATCGAGCTCGGACGTGAAACTCATGGATGATTTGAAGGCACAAAATTTTCAGTTGGTTAATGGCCGTAAAATTTGAGAGCGGCCATCAGTGGTTTACAGCCTTCCAAATGCGTGCTGCTGGTAGTGTGCTGCAGGTGGTGTGTTGCAGGAGGTGTGCTACAGGTAGTGTGCTGCAGGTAGTGTGTTGCAGGTGTATGCTGCAGGTAGTGTGCTGCAGGTTGTGTGCTGCAGGTAGTGTGCTGCAGGTGGTGTGCTACA